>CANXYI010976857.1:0-15020 GCA_948208565.1 Hura crepitans | reverse complement strand
ATAAACATTCGATAGTAACCTACCAATCTTAGGAAACTTTATATCTCAATCACATTCCTAAGAGGATTCCACTCTAACACTACTTTAACCTTGCTCAGGTCTACCCTGATACCTTTAGCTGAGGCAATATGACCTAAGAATGTTACCTCTTCCAACTAGAACTCACATTTACTTAACTTGGCATACAATTACTTCTTTCTTAATGTCTGCAACATAATCTAAAGGTGTTGTTCATATTCCTCTCAAGTTCTGGAGTACACTAAAATATCATCAATAAACACAACCACGAACTGATCTAAGTATGGCTTAAAGATCTTGTTCATCAAATCCATAAAGGTTGTTAGTGTATGAGTGAGCTCAAATGGCATCACTAAGAACTCATAATGCCTATAACATGTCTTGAAGGTAGTCTTAGGACTATCACCTTCCTTGATCCGTAACTGATAGTACCCTAACCTCAAGTCTATCTTGGAGAAGACACTAGTAGCCCATAATTGATTAAAGAGATCATCGATCCTAGGCAACGGATACTTGTTCTTAATTGTCACCTTGTTCAGTTGCTGGTAGTCGATGCACAATTAGAGTGACCCTTCCTTCTTCTTCACAAATAACATAAGAGCTCCCTATAGTGACACATTAGGCCTAATGAATCCTTTATTTAGCAACTCCTATAACTACACTTTCAATTCCTTCCATTCTACTGGGGCCATCCTATAAGGAGTAATAGATACTAGGTTCACACTAGGTTATGCCTCAATCTCAAAGTCTAACTCCTAATGTGGTGATAATCTTGGCAACTCATCTAGGAACACATCACGATAATCTGACATAATAGGTATCTGACCCAAGCTAGTAGTCTAAACACTAGTATCTATCACTAAAGCTAAAAAGGCTTTACATCCCTTTTGAATGAGTTTTCTAGCTGTTATAGTTGAAATCACATTGTTTAAGGAGTCTCTTTTACTCATAACAATCACCTCTTATCCATTTGGGCTCTAAAGACTCAACCTTTTCTTTTCACAATCAATAACTACTCTATACTCTGATAGCTAGTCCATAACAAGTATGACATCAAACTTATGGAAGGGTAACTCTATCAGATCTGTTGGGAAGGTCTGATCATAGATCATTAGAGGATAGTGTCCATAGATAGTGTTCACTATCACACTCTGACCTATCGGGTTGTTCACTTGAATATCTATATCTATAGGTTATGGTTCAAGTCCCCTATCCCATGCTCGTGTGGTACATATATGTATAAGTGTGTGGATCTAGGATCTATCAAAGCTAGTACAGGAACATCAAATAAAAGGAATGTTCCATCAATGACATTAGAAGCCTTCGCTTCCTCTAGGGCATATATGGCATACTATCATGCTCGAGCTCTCGCCTCAGATCTACCCCTCTAGCTAGTGGTCAGCTAGTCCTGTCTTAACTATCTCGAAGGTCTACTAGCTGTGGCTACTACTGAGGCTTGAGTCTGTAGAGCCTCTGCTTGCCTCTAAGGGCACTCCTTTTGAAAATGGTCTTAAGCTCCACAAATGAAGCATTCACCTCCCCTATACTACCAACACTAGCCCCAATGCTTCCTCTGGTAACTCCTACACATTGGAGGTGCACTCTTGGTAGTGGATAGAGGTGCACTAGAAGCCTGCTATGATGGAGGTAGTTGAGGTCTAGGAGGATACCTCTGACTAGTCCTCTGTGATGGGGCCTACCTCTATGATTACTGACCTGACTGCCTCTACGACTATTGATAAGGCTAGAAGTCCCTCTACCTCTTACTCCCACTTAGAGCTGAACTAGTCTGGCTTGCTGTAAATGGCCTCTTCCTTTGGTATAGCTCTTTCTTCTCTTATAGAACCTCCTCCATGTCATAATTTGCTGCTAGCAACTCGGAGATATCTCTAATCTTCGAAGTCAAGATTTGCATCCTTAACTCTACATTAAGGCCTTTTTCGAACCTCTTACATTTCTCCTCATCATTTAAAAGGAATTTGACTGCATACCTACTCAAGTGATCAAAATCTTTCTCGTACTCAAAAATTGATCTTATTCCTTGTCTCAAATTAAAGAACTCCTGTCTTCTCTTATCCTAATAAAAAGCAGGAATATACCTCTTCTTAAACCCCTTCAAAAAAAAATTCCCATGTCAACTCAATTGCTATTCTCCTTTTCTTTAATCTATCCCACCAATGGTTAGCCTCTTCTTATAGCAAAGATATGGAACACTTTAGGTACTCCTTATTAGAGCACTTTAGCTGCTCTAATATTTTGGTGGTTCGCTCCAGCCAGCATTTTACTTTTATCGTGTCATCCTCCCTTGAACCTAAGAAATCCATAGCTTTTATCTTTTTAACCCTCTTTAAATATGTCTTTTGTAATACTGGGGGAGCTAGTAGAGGTGGAGGAGGTGCAACAAGGACTCGAGTTAGTGGTTTTGGTGTTGCAGTGTGCCTCAATAGATCCATTATTTACTACAACAAGGCTAGTGAGGCCTGTGCTTGAGGCTGAGGCTAAGGTGGTGGCTAGTGCACTTGGCTCTGGGGTGGCTGCACTCACCTCTAGTCCATGTATAGTGGTCAGGGCATGACTAGCCACCTCTTCCTCTCACTCATGTGAGGTCCGCTCACTCATCATGTCTAACTATACCAAAAACAATCATCAGCTTCAAATAGTGTACCTTGACACAAAACAAAACCTAGACTCATGCACCCATGTATAAGACACCTAGGAACACTTAAACCTGCTCTGATACCACTAAATGTAACATCCCTTACCCATTTCTATAGGAAACATGCAAGGTGTTTTACTTTCTATGAGGTCACCCATCCTTGAATTTCTCCAGGGGCCTTTCGCTTAACTTCTACCCAAGTTTGACCAACTTTGACCTAGGCTACCCATTATGCTCTTTTGATTATTTATCCTTTTATTACTACCCATTTTAGTCTGTTAAAACCCTAAATTAAGACTATCAGACATTTATAGATAACCGGGCAGCATAACAATTACCCGGGTAACAAATCCCAAATTAACAATGCAAAAAAGCACTTCTAAATTCATTTCCCCATCTCTTCACATCTCTGGACCCTTCTGGTCCTCCTAATCAACATTACATAGTAACACACATATCCTAGCACACAGGTTCTCAAACCCATTAACATATAGATACAAATAAGTAGATTGGTATTAACAGGTAAAACTGCACATACATTTTAAGTTTGTCATGTTCAGTTGTTAGATACAACACATAACCCCCAACAATCTAATATATATGAGTGCATACTACTATAACTCAAAAAGAAAAGCCAAATACCAAAAGATTCGATAGTAGTTACACTGAAGTAGTTCAAAGCTGGTTGCCTCTCAAACTACAGCCTATGTATCAGAACACTGACAGATTGAGTATAAAACTCAGTGGAGGAATAAGCCAAACATAATATGTCATAAAGCACATACATGCAACATGCAGTACATAGTTCTAGATGCCATCATCTTAACTAATTATAACTAGTTCTTTAATTAAGCCATATCTACTTATACATTTACTTCAGTCTAGTTTATTATGATTTAGGCCCATGACAGATAGACAACACTTGAAAACATCGAATAATGAGAACTATCCTGTGTAGTGGCCTACATTTTGGACCGAAGTAGCTGTACCTACCTCACTCGATAGCAAGGATCAGTCCATAGACCTCTTAATATCAGATTGGTAGATAGCAGCGATTAGTCTGTAGACCTCCTAATACCTATAAATGGGATAATAGGGATTAGCCTCATGGGACCTCTAAATACCTTAAGTTATATTAATAACAATCACAGGTGGATAGCAGGGATCAGCCCCATAGGATCTCCCAATACCCACAAATAACAGACGAGCAGTAGGGATCAGTCCAAGTGGACCTCCCAATACCCAAGTGTGCAGGGTTCATCTTAGAACCTCTATAGCTGCACCCGTCACATCCAACATACAGCAGTGGCCTCAGGAGAACCAAACTACCAAGCAACTACTAACTCCCTAGTTGACCGATCAACCTATCTAGTGGCTGTCTAATTGATTGGCCAATTACCAAATTAGACTATTAATTCGTATTATTATTTATTAATAAGTCCATTGTATCTTTAAGTTTTGTATCATAACAAAATGCACATAAAATACCAAAAGTTGCCTACTGTTGCAAAGTTACTATTCATTTGGTAACTTTACGAGAATGACACTTCATTTGGTAAATTCTAAAAATCATATCTTTCATAACTCAACCAATATTCATTCCAATATCCATCATTTTTCCACATATCTATATAATAGCCATAATCACATTATAGGTCAAACAATTATACCATTTTATGAACCATTACATACCTATACACTTTAACTTCCATTTCACCATATTTTGATGCCAAATGTGTTACTATTAATATTCATTTCAATGTATAGTTTGTATACTTCACAAGTTTACCATTTCCTCACATAGTATGCCATAACCTTGTTTACACATGCTGTGTCCCATTCACACACATTTCGCCTAACACATCCACACACACATCCATGTGAATTTCTTCTCAATTTAACATGCCAAACATATTATTTTGGTGCCATTAACATAGTTATAACACCATTTTACATAATCACCATGTATACACCAAGAACAAGCAATTCCATACAACATACACACACTTAATCGTGTCAAACACATAGGCATATTAAATTTAGGTCTATTCCACATACCTAGGGTGTGAAAACACCATTTTCCCCACCACTTTGAGGCTTTAGAACTTAATTCCCCTCACTTGAATCCTTAGTACCTAACATACCCCATTTTTTCCTTAGAAAAATTCTCAAAAATTATCTAGAGCTCTAAATTGAAATCTAAAACTATGGTTATTCTTAGAATGCCTTAATCTACCTATATCAAAAATAAAAAAATGGATTAGGGACACTTACTCATAAAATTGTCAATATTCACCCAAGTGATAAATCTCACAATTTAAGCTCCTTTTCTCAATTCTGTTTGAGGAAATAGAATCTTAAGACTTTGGAGGGTTGAATTCATATAATTTTTAGAGAAAATTGAAGAAAATTATATGAGAGGAAAGAGAAATGGCATCAGGATATGGCTTCTCTCAAGGTTGAAAATGATCACTTGGCACATGTGAGCCTCCCACATGTGTAACCTCTCATATAAGTAAGGGTGGATGGCCTGGATCGTGACACGTGGTGATCTAACTATCAATAGTCACTTTATGTCATTTTTAGCTTCAAAAATTCACAAAAATTCTCTAGACCTCCAAAAATTCTCATTTTAGTTTTAAAAATCCTTGATTAGTGTAAGTAAGGCCGACATACAATTTTAAGTCAAAATTCAATAGTTGACTTTTTGATACTATTCACCTGCCAAAATAAAATATTTAGAAAAAATATCTATTGACCTCAGAAAAATAAAATTCCTTCTCCATCATACTCATTGGAATTTTTAAGATTTAGGATGTGGTATTTTCAAGTTTGTCCGAGCATATCCCGAGGCTGTCTTGGCATAAACTCATTTTATCTCCTCATACACTAGTTCTTGACTCGAAATGATTTATTAGTTTTGCTAAATTTTTAAATTCTTTCATTTTACCGATTTTTAGGCTGTCAAAGTTTTATGACCAATACGCCTATTATTGGATTCGTAACGATGCCCTGCATTACTGGGAACATCACTCGAGCCCAGAAGGTACTGTTCATAAGACCTTGGCCTATAAGCATTACAAAATTGTATCTATGTTGACAAAGTAATATGCAAAAGACACAATGCAAGAGAAATTAGCAACCTAAAGATGCAATTATAAGCAAAAATATCATAAACAAATGAATTATACTAAAATCAAACATATTTTAATTCAAGCAAGTTATTGTATTATGGTTTTAACCTCTACTACCTTTATGGTTTCTTGTCTATCATTGTCTAGCTAAAATCCATACGGACTAGCTCAAACTCTGTCAACTTGATTGACATTGACATGGGTGAGAGTTTTCATAGGCCATTATTGGGTTTCCCTCGGAGGCTCCCCTACTAACTCTCTATTTTACCTAAGGGTAAGATCATTACTGACCTAGAAGTGAGTATATGATAAGTTATCTGCACTTATATACAATATTATAAAATATAGGAAAGCCAAACAATGACTCCAATAAAAACCTAATATTGACTAAATAATTAAACCCCATTATTTCCTAAAAATGATAATATATCCCCAGTGGAGTCGCCATCTGTTGCAACCAGGATGGCTCGTGCCATAAACCTGAGCAATGTGGACTTTATGAGAGTTGCCACTAATTGGTTACAGTGCAGTTAGTCACCAAATGCTCTGATCAAACTTCTAGGTTCAGGGTTATTCTAGCATAGGGAATGGATTAGGCACCCTACTGTGCATTTTTTTATATACTGTTTATTGAGGCTGTAATTATTAAATTGACTAGTCGATTATTTCTTAAAAATTTCCTGCATCTTAAAATAACTCTAACCTTATTTATCATTTTTAATGATTATAATATTATGGACTGGCTATAAATTAATTTTGATTAATTTTATAATACATATAAAATTTTACACCAATTATGTAAATGGTCATGAATATTAATTACTCAATGGGATTATCATAATCTATCTTTAAATTTTATTGACTCAGAAATGAATGTTTATGTCATAAAAAATGAAGTAAATGTATACCTCTTATGAATTTGTGCATAGTTAAATTTTGAATCTTATTTTTATATTTTTTCTTATTTCGAGTGACTTAATGCTTAATAATTAACATCATTTTATTTTTAGATATTAATTTATACACCACAATGAACGGAATAATGAAATATGTTGATTACATGTCCCTTTACTATAATATAACTTATCATTGAATTTTGAATTAATTTTTGCCAATGCATTAAATATTACTTTATTATCTGTAGATTTTCATAAAATATATTAAATGTTATGTTCTTGAGATTATTTCCTCTTATCATTTTTATTTCGCCAATTCAATAATAATCATCGTAATAATTTTTTCTTTTTACAATATCTAATATAAACAATCCGACTAAAAATTCTAATGGATAAATTTTAAGATTTTTTTATCCTTTGATATAAAATTCAATGTTCATTTATTTAATATTAGCCCCTTTATGTTATTTCCTTGTTAAAAAATGTCTTTATTATTTCTCAAATTATCTTTATAACTATTTATCGACTAAACAAAAGATTTATTTTTTTATATATACCTGCAGTAATGAAATTTCTCCTTATCTAATAATTTGTAACTTAGAAATAAATATTGAAATCTAAAAAAACTAGCTTAATTATGATTTTCTTGCACTATATTCTCTTATTTAATATTATTCTATATAATTTGATTTATTTTTTTTATTTATTTGCTATTTTTCCCAAGCATCGATTCGACCATGAGAATGGTCCTAATAATATTGATTAAAATCACTTATAGTAATTTATCCTTAAATATTTTAAAGGAGTTAAGCAGCTTGTTAACCATTCATTATTACGTACTTTTATTTTTATTATGATACTTTAGAAATGTTATTTTTTTTGTTTGCTATCTTTTATAACATGTATCACAAATATTATCTCGGATTTGTTAGTGAATATAATTTTATTAGTAGCATTTCAATTTTGGGATATATTTCGAAAAAATGTAATTCTTTAGGTTGTATTATTTATTTTTGGACTTTATATTTAGTTCCTTAAATTACTTCTTATTTTACTCAACTATGTATAAAATCTTCCTATTCTCATATTAGTATTATGAAAAAGAAGGATTAGTTTAAATATTTACTAATCAAATTTAATACGAGTATTTATTATAGTGAATATTATCAGCATTTATTCCTATATATTGCCATAATAATATTTCTTATAATATTTTTTGTTTGATTATTATTTGTTATCTATCATAATTTTCTCTTATAAACATAAATGGTTTAATTAAATTTTAGTAATTTTCTTAAGGCTTTGAAGTATTTTAATAATCAAAGTTCAATAACTATGTGTAGTTATCTAATTACTTCAGACTTATATTTTATTAAAAAAACAACATTGCCCCTTTGATTAAAATCTAGTGGACTAGTAATTCTAAGGGTATTTGGATAATTATCCATCTATAAAACCAATAATTTCTAATATAAGTAGTTCTACTAGAGTTTATGCCTCCATTCTCTAATCGTTTTTAAGAGTCTTAATCTTTTTGATATAAGATTTGAGGTTTGTTTATGTTTAACATTAATACTCTTATATTTTTCATTATATATAAAGTCTTTATTAATTTTCAAATTATCCTATAAATATATGTTGAGTAATCAAAATGCCTCTTAACACACCCTTGATGATGAAGTTAATCTTTTTCCAAAAGGTTGCACAAGTAGATATATACTTATTGTACAATTTTAACTATCAAATTTCTTATATTAAATCTTCTCTTTATACTTACTTTTGTATAATTTGATATTTTTTTTAATTAATTTTCCTTTTAGATATTGGTTTAAAAAAATGACAATGAACCAAAAAACGTTAATAAAATATCCATTATGATATATCAATGAATGCTTTTAATGAATCTGATGGCTCATTAGCTATTTATTATTACGCTTTTCGGCATTTTAGTATTCTATATTTTAGTATTTGATTCCTTTTATTTGCTTGTTTATTATTTATTTATTTATTTTTTCTAAACACGATAGTTATGGTAAATATTATTCTTGACACCAGGGTGATATAACTCTCTTACCTTTTTAATTAATGGTTCATTAACTTTTGAATTCATTTAACAATTATTTCTAGAAAAAGCTATTTTAATAACAACATAACAAGCAAATTTACATATTCTAAAATGCACATATTAATTGTAGTTAGCGTACTAGAAGAACTTCTTTATTGTTAATGTCAATTAATAATATGTAATTTTATTGATTTTTGTACCCTTATAAATAATTCACATATATGTATACAGAGACATACACACACACACACACACACACACACACACAAACACACACACACACACATATATATATATATATACATTCACTTGTATTGATTATTCTACTTAAAAATTCTAATTGCATATTTTTTATATCATTTCAATATTCTTAAATGACATTAATTTAATATATTTTTTAGATAATTTTTTTTCTTTGAGTAATTTTGCATGATTGATCATAAGGCTTAATTAACTAAACTCAGATTATTATTTTTATCTAAAAGACATAACTCTCCCTAACTAATACTCAAAAGGGTAGATAACCCTAATGATATATAAGTAATTATCCACCCATAAAAGTAATATTTTCTTTCCCCATCTTTTGCTATCAGCTTCGTCTATTTTCCTATCCTGTTTCCTTTCTCCTTTTATTCTTCTTTTACCTTCCCATACTTTGCTTTCCCTTATTTCTATCTTAATCTATTCCAAGTTTTATTCTTCTATTTTTTTCTATAGCAGCTGGCTCTATCACACACCGATCTAGTGTTGCTGTGGTTTTGAGGCTCCACTACACTATTAAAATAATAACAGATTTGATGACTATGTAATACTCTATTAAAGGTAGCCTAAACCTATTTTTTTCTTTTCGTTTACCTATTTTTGCTTATGATTGGTTTCCTTTTTCCCTATTTCATTACTCTCAGTAATTTTTCTCCTTTACTTCTTTCTATTCCTTGTCTGTCATCCTTTTTACCACTCTAAAAAGAGCTATTAAATTTACTCTCCTCATTATCTTTTATTCCAAAAATCATTAGTACATGGAAATCTCGAATGTTTTAGACCATACTCCTATCGATTTTTTTATCAAACATCGAAGCTAAAATCATGGATTTCAGCCACTACTATTAGCCTGAAGTCCTTTGCTTATGGCTATGAATAGGGATATTAAGACTTGCTTAGGTATACTTCTTTTCACTTTATTTTTATTTTTGTTTTTTTATTATTCGGGCTTAAACCGGGTTTTTATATTTTTTTTGGATTGCTTCATTTTTCTGGTTTCATGGTTTTTCATTTGATGGGTTTACTTTCCTTCAAAAAAAAGTTCATGGATGACATTTGCATGGCACTATTAATGGTAAATCTTACCATTATACCCTTTATTCAATTTTTTTACTTATTCTACTTCTTTTCTAGGATACCGAAATAATTTGTAGTGTGGTTGAAAGAAATGGCTTCAAGTTGTTTCTAATGAGATTATAGCAGTTCTAATGTTCATTTAGCTAAGTTTTCTACTTCTTTCCTTATATTAAAATATCAATTCATTTTTTTCAAGTATGTATATATTTTTTTTGTGTTATATTTGAAGACCATTTAAGGCTTGTTTTCGTGTGGTATTGATTGTAAGATTTTAATGACTTTTAATTGGTGATATTTTTTTTAAAAAATCTAAATTACTTGCTTATAAGATGTTTGTCCTTAGTGGATCCATATCATCACTTTTGGAAAAATTTGGATCCTTTCTTAAGTTAGTAAGTATTCATTAACTTCTAGTTTTTTTAAATGTGAGTATTTGAAATGTTGATGTCTCTTCTTAAAGTTGTTTGACAAATAGGTAATTCAAATGTACACTAAATGACTATTGTTGGGACTAGCATACCTTCATAAGAATGGAATCATGCATAGGGACTTTAAGGTAATCGTTTGTTCACTAAGCTCACTGTGTTTATGAAACTTTATTCTCTTATTCTCTATCTTTCTAATTTAATTTTGGGCATCTTTTATTTTAGGAGGAGGGGCAAATATTCTTGTTAATAACGAGGGATGCATTAAATAAGCTGACTTTAGAGCATCCAAAAAAGTAGTTAAGTTGGTATCTATATAATTCTTTTTAGTTTGAAGGATTTGGTTTCTTTGTGGATTTACAGTTGGTCTCATTATTTAGGGTTCTACATTGTTACAGGTAACTTCAAATGGCACCAAGTCAATGAAGGGTACTCCATATTGGATGGTCCCCAAAGTTATTCTCTAAACTAGCATAACTTGTAAGAGCATTCCATGTCTTGTGTTGACATGAGGCATGCTTTTATTTTTAGATACTATTTGAGTCATTCATCTATAACTTTTCATTCAGAATGCATTTTATGACATGACTTTTTTTTTGAAACAATACTTTTAATTTAGACATAATATACTTGAAAGTTATCAACTTTTCCTGCATTTTATGTTTGATTTCTATAATTATTTGATCTTTTCATACTTGAGATTTATTGGCATCTTTTTGTTCTATTAATCATATAGGCCCGATTATTGTCAACTTATTTTGCTCTTAATTGTACTGAATTTAGCTAAATTTTCTTATTATGATTTTGACTACTTGTTTCTTTTACTTTAGGTTACATCCTTAATAATTTTTCCTTTTTTTTCCTAATATTGGTGGTCATGATATTTACTCTGCCCTTTTATTTTAATAATCATGCTAAAAGATACCTAATTGCTATTTACTTATGATTGAATTTTTCTTTTCCAATTATCTTTGTTACCTGATTTTTTTAATCTCTGGTTCTATAAACATTCTTATAAGAATGCTATTGAGTTAGTCAAACTTAATACTCTTTGCTTTTCACCATCAATTCCATGTTTAAAAAAATATGACATTGTATATTCTTTTCATGGCTATGTTCGGATTTTTTTTATATATCCTCTAATTTGCTCTACCTTTTTCCTGAGTGTAACATGTATTGGTAACATGGTAAAAAAAAGCTAAATTGGTTCTGGTGATATCACAATAGCTTCAACACCAACTAAGCTAAGCTTTTTTTCTTCCTTTCTCTATTTTTTTATTTAAATCTATTATATGTTAGGATGTGCATGCTGGTAGAAAGGTATAGGATTTACTTGTATGATGTTTATAATTTTAAAATAATATAACTTCTAGTTCTTATTTAGCATTTGGTCATTAACCCTGATATTTATATAAATGTAATTCAAATGTAATTTTTTTTTCATTTTTCGCATTTGAGCCTTGTTAAGCCCTTTTTTTTTTTAAAAAAAAGTTTGATTTATTTTTTTATGGAATTGTATTTAAAAATATAAAATTATTAAGTTCATTTTATTTATGTATTTCATTTACTAATTATTATTATTTTTTTAAATGCTGAACCTAGGAGGATTAGGGCTGGATGAATTTATTGTTTGTGTTTGGCTTTAGTGCTTTATCCTTTCTTAGAATGTTTGGTAGCAATTACTACCTTAGAATGTTTGGTTTGGTAGTAGCTTATTAATTCTGTATTTTTAGCAAAGTTAGCAGGAAGTAGAATTAATTTATGATTATCATGCCCTTTTTGGTATTTTGAATCAAGCACCAGAAATGGTATGGTTTGTTGCCCAACTAACTATTTCATAAACTAGATTAGTTTAAGCAGTGGATAATTGCCAATTTTAGGAATAGTATGAATGCTTATGTTGAACCCAAACAGTAAAATGTGAATACCAATTTGAGGCCTATATTTTATCAAACCAATTTTAGCATAATATAGCCTTGAAACCATAAGATCATAACTGACACTCTCTATACATTTATAAAAATCTTAGCTAACTTTTATAATGTATATAGAGATATGTTTCTAAGTAGCAATCAATATACACCAAATGAATTTGTAAATTAGAGGCTGACCTCCTTTAATATGTGAAAATCAAATCTGACTTTAAAATATTTAAGAGAGAATTATACATAAGTAACTAAATTACCTTGTTTTGCTATTCTGATTTTTCGTTGTTGATTGTGTGCCTTTCTACTTGTTCCCTTTTACTTTATTGTGCCTTTCTCTAGAATGTCTCTCTATATTTTCCTTTTTTGTTTTTTATTCTGTTTTCCCCCCTCCCCTTTATGTGTTCTCAATCACTGTTTATATAGTCTTTTCTTTATAGTGTTTTGTCTTACTATGTAGAAGCCCCTCTCCCTCTCTATTTGCTGCAAGTAAGATATTTCCTACTTTTTAGGAGGCAGCTATTTGCAAAGAGAAGGCTAGGCTAGCTGCTGGTGTGGGCTATTGGTGTGGGCTATTGGTGTGGGCTTAGGTTATAGGCTGACTATTGGGCTTAGGTAGTTTAGGCCCAACAGTTCCCTTCTTATTTTTTGTATTTAATTTCTTCTTTTTATTTGCAATTATTTTCATTTTTTTATTTTATTTATATAGTTTGTTAATTTTGTAATCATATTTATTTGTTAATATTATTAATGTATTATATGTAATTTAATATTTTGTTTTTTTAATTTCCTTTATTTATTAACCTAATCAAATTTTAAAGAGAAATTTCATATTACCCATTATCTAATTTAGATATTTTTAATGATAATATTAAAAATATATTTTAAATGATAAAATTTTAAATTAGGTAATTGTAAAGTGATTATTATAAAATATTGAATATAATGTTTGTAAATAATAATCACATATGAAAAATAGTAGTAATAATAAAAAAATGATGTTTATAGAATAATAATATTATTATCATAATAATAATTCTTTTTTTTTTAGAATATAAGTGAGTAATATATAACAAAAAATTATGAAATATATTAATTACACTGATTATTTTAAACTTAAACTTTCTTAGTGATATTGCTTATTTAGGTCGGATGAAAATAGGTATCTACAGGTATCTCATAACTAAGGTTCCTTTACGTTTTGCCTAAATTTAGCTTTGACATGTAGTTTAACCAAAATTGCACTTTTTGTTATGTATTCCACTCTATCATGCATCAGTTTCAAGGTAGCAATAAGCTTTCTACTTAGAGCATCTGCAACTACATTTGCCTTTCCTAGATGATAGTCAATTAAGCAATCGTATTCCTTGATTAATGCTATTCATCATTGTTGCCTCAAGTTCATCTCTCTTTATATAGCCAAATACTTCAAACTTTTATGATCAGTGTAGAAGTTACACTTTTCTTCATACAAGTAATGTCTTTACACCTTCAATACAACACACAATCGCAGTTAACTCCAAATCATGTGTGGGATAGTTCTTCTTATGAGGCTTCAATTACTTAAAGGCATATATAATTACCTTGCCTTCCTATATCAACACACAACCAAGTCTATTATGTGAAGCATCACTATATATCACAAACTCCTTCCCCTGTTCTAGTTAAGTAAGGATAAGAGCCTCTGTCAACATTTGCTTCAATCTATCAAAGCTAGCTTAACACTTATCATCCAACTCAAACTTCACATCTTTTCTTATCAACCATGTTAATGGAGCAATAATCATTGAGAAACCTTTCACAAACCTCTGATAGTAGCCTACCAATCTTAGGAAACTCTAAATCTCAGTCACATTCCTATGAGGATTCCACTTTAACACTACTTTAACCTTGCTCGGGTCCACTTTGATACCTTTAGCTGAGGTAATATGACCTAAGAATGCTACTTCTTCCAACCAAAACTCACATTTACTTAACATGGCATACAACTGCTTCTGTTTTAATGTCTGTAGCACAATTCGGAGGTGTTGTTCATGTTCCTCTTGAGTTTTGGAGTACACTAAGATGTCATCAATAAAGACAACCACAAACTAATCTAAGTATGGCTTGAAGATTCGGTTTATAAAGTTTATAAAGGTTGCTAAGGCATTAGTGAGCCCAAATGGCATCATTAGGAACTCATAATGCCTATAGCGAGTCTTAAAGGCCGTTTTAGGAATATCACTCTCCTTAATCTGTAACTAGTGATTTCCTGACCTCAGATCTATCTTAGAAAAGACACTAGCACCTTGTAACTGGTCAAAGAGATCATCGATCCTAGGCAATGGATACTTATTCTTAACTATCATCTTATTCATTTGCCTATAATCAATGCACAATTGGAGCGACCTGTCTTTCTTCCTCACAAAGAGCACAGGTGCTCCCCAAGGCGAAACACTAGGCTTGATAAAGCCTTTATCTAAAAACTTCTGTAACTACACCTTCAGATCCTTTAACTCTATTAGGGCTATCCTATAGGGTGTAATAGATATTGGGTTCACACTAGGATATATCTCAATCTCAA
>CANXYI010976828.1:0-10394 GCA_948208565.1 Hura crepitans | reverse complement strand
AATCAAGGTGTTGAATACTTGAGTCAAGAATTCTAGGGTTATTTGAGAGACAATAGCATCTTGTCTTAGTTGACTCCTCTATAAACACCACAACATAATGGTGTATATGAAAAGAGAAATTGAACCCTATTAGATAATGGTTTAATCCATGATGTGTCTTGTAGACTTACATAAATCCTTTTAGGAGGTATGCACTGGAAACTATTGTTTATATTTAAACAGAGTTCCATCAAAGTGAATTGATGTTTCACCATATGTGATATGGTAGAAACCTGTTCTTCCATATATCAAAGTATGGGGGATGGCCTGCATATGTGAAGAGAGTAATGTTAGATAAGCTTGAAGCTAAGTCTGACATATGCTTATTTGTGAGGTATTCAAGGAAACTTTAGGATACTACTTCGATCATGCTTTGGAACAAAAAGTGTGTATTTCAAAGGATGTAGTTTTTTTAGAGAGAGTTTCTCATGAAAGATAGTGAGAGTAAAGTAAAACTTAATAAAGTTCAAGATCCATAAATGGAAGTATATCAACTGCTTAATCCAAATTCTATTACTCATAGTGATGAAGTAATAGAAGAACCTTTGGAAACATAAGTTCCTGGATGATCTACTAGGGCCAGAATTATTCTAGAGGTATATGGATTTCTCAAGAACTAGGCCAAGGAAGTGATCATAGTAGAAGACCATGAGGCCACTAGTTATGAGAAGGTTTTAAAGAGTTTATATCAGACTTATGGCTTAAAAGCCATGAAATCCAAAATGAATTCCATATATGATAACAAGATATGTACCTTAGTTGATCAACTTGAAGGGATAAAACCCATTGGGTATAAATGGGTATTTAAGAAGAAGACCAACATGAAAAGGTAATGTAATTACCTATAAAGCTTGAATGGTAGCAAAAGGCTATCATAAAAGACAAGGGATTGACTTTGATGAAACCTTTTCTCCAATTGCAACATTTAAATCCATTAGGATTCTGCTTATTGTTACTGCTCATTATGATTATAAGATTTGGAAAATGGATGTAAAGATAACTTTCCTTAATGGAAAATTGTTAGAGGAAGTGTATATGACACAACTTGAAGATTTTATATCCAAAGATGGCAATCAAGTCTGCAAGCTTCAAAGACACATTAATGAATTGAAGCATGCATCTAAAAGCTAGAACATTTGTTTTAATGAGACAATTAAAAAGTTTGTTTTCTCATAAAATATGGATGAACCATATGTTTATAAGAAGGTTAGTGAGGGTGCAATCATTTTTTTCTGTTGTATGTAAATGATATACTACTCATAGGAAATGATGTCTCTATCCTCTAGTTAATGAATGTTTGGTTGAGCAAATAATTCTCCTTAGAAGACATTAGAGAAGCAACTTACAACTTGGGGGCTAGGATTTATAGAGATATATCTAAAAGGTTGCTTAGTCTTTGATGGTCTACATACATAAACAAGATGTTAAAGAGGTTTAGCATGAATTTCTCTAAGAAGGGTTACATTCCTATGTTTCACAGGAAACACCTTTCTAAATCTATCTCCTAAGACATAAAAGGAGAGAGAGAGCATATGAATATGATCCTAAATGCTTCAACTATAGGATTTATCATGTATGCAATGTTATATATGAGACTCAATGTAGCATTTGGTTTAAGTGTCACGAGCATATTCTAATCCAATTATAAAGGGGAAAATTAGGTGGCTATCAAGAATATCCTTCAGTACTTGAGAAGGACTAAGGATCTATTCTTGGTTTATGGAGAAGGAGATCTACAAGTTAGTGGGCATACAAATGCCAACTTTCAATATAACAAGGGTGACTACAAATCCCAATCCAGAAACATATACATTATGTGTAGAGGAGTAATTATTTAGAAGAGTTCTAAATAGGATATGTGTGACACCCCTTACGTAATCTAATATCGAAACCAAATAAGAGATATTGCATTGCCACTCATTATCTTCTTAAAACCCTTCCTAGCTTATATTTATCAACTTTTATTACCATGTAAGCAAGTTTATTTTAATTAACATGTTTCAATTCCCATTTTAGCAAAAATCAAATAGCATAGCGTTTGTCTAGGAGAAAAACCAAAATTCTAAACCTATAAAAGAGCACTTATATAACAGTTATTAGTCATAACTCATCACATTGGACCCTTCTGATCCCTTAGTATACTCATCTCATCATCATCATCACATAATCATCACAATTTAATAATCAAGCATGTAATGTTTAAATTATACATTTTAACTATGTCAACACTGTAACCTAATTTTAAAATTTACAAGACATTGTGTAAGTGTACATAACAGAACCCAAACCCTCTATATGTAACAACCCAAAAATCCCAACTCTTGTGAATAGTACTTCCCGAGGCTGAATAGTACACTTTCGAGAACTTGAGTCGCACTAATCATACTGACGGGGAGTATTAATTACCAGAGAATTTTTAGCAAAGTTTAAAGCCAATTTGAAGTTGTTCGGATGGTTAAAAATGCTAATTAAGATTTTACGATAATGCCTTATGAATAATGCCGCAAGCAAAGCTAAACCATAAAATAAATAAAAAGTTTCTCAAAATAATCCAAAAATGTTAAACTTGAGACTTAAAATATTCCAACTAGTCCAATGGCTTTGGAATTAAAATTTTTTGAGTTAAGGAACAATTTTTACCCAATTTTTGGGTAATAAAATGTTTTAATTTTTTAGGTTATTATTGTATTTTGGACTTAAGATTTTAGGTGGATTTAAGGCTTGGTTTAATGGAATTTTAAGGACAAAAATAGGGGGAAATTGACATTCCTATGGGTTATAATAATTTTTTGAAGGAAGAAAAAATTAATTTGTGGAAAAGTATGAATAGGGGAAATTTAATTTCCACCCATTTACACCAAAAACACACTATCCACCCCTCCTCCCTCCACAAAACCATGAGCCCCTCTCCCTTACTTTCTCCTTTGATTTCTTCTTCCTCAAGATGATCTACTTTGCAAGCCTATACCCAAATTGAAGAGGGTCCCAAGATGAGTACGTGGATACCAAAATCGTCGAGATCAGTGAAGTATTTTGGGAGAAAAATTGAGAAGAATCCTGAAGTTAATAGTAACCTCTTGACTCTCGAGTTTTTATTTTTTGCAAATTTTATTTTTCACAGGTTCCTTAGGTTCTGTAAAGCACATATAGAGGCTTAAAATATTTTTTTGATGTTTATATTATTTTATATTAATTTTTTATTTTTGCACCCTTTTGTATTCATAAGGAAAATGACAACTTGAGCCTTTCGAGGAAAGGAGAAAGCCTAGGCCAACTTTAGGTGTCCTATATGATGGTATGTGTAATCAAATTAATTTGTCTAAAATTATATGAAAAGTGCTATGTGCATTTATGATAATAACGGTAATTAATGTAATTAAATGCCCAGAAAATGAAATAAATGCTATAAGTAGAAATTTATGATGAATGACATTATATAAGCATTATATGTGATTGTTTAATGTTATTATGAGTGATGAAATTACAAGAATGTTGATATTGAGCTTACAAATGCATTATGTAGGTTAAAAATTGAGTATGCCATATTGTGTGTCGTATGCCTAAAAATTCATGCATAGTGTTATGAATGCTTTTAAACTTGTGTAATAGATGTAAAGTATGGTAGAATGCCATAAAATGACCTGATTATTAAGTGTGCTACATTATGCCTATTTGAACTAATAAATGCACTAATGTGTGTGTGTGAATGTTTTTTTAGATTAGAAAGTATTGTATGTGCATGAATGTGATTTGCCAATATGCTCAAAATGGATTTTTGACATATAATAGATATATATGTGTTATAAATGCATGGAGAGGCAATGTATGACCATTTGAATTTAAATATCCGAAAATGCTACGAGATGATCCTTTGATGTGTTTTTCTATTTTTAAATGGCATAATGATATGTTTTTGTGTCCCGATACCATTACACTTAGGAAACGGATCCTATGAGTAGTAATGGACATCGATAGACCTAAGTTGGCCAAGTGTATGTGCATAGGCCATACAAAGATGCAATAATTTTAAGTAATATAATAATATATAAAGTGAAATTGGTTAATTTGGCACATAATGACATATTTAATGATGCCTATATAATTAGACAACCTAATTTGGATAGGTTGATCGGTAAACTAGGATTTTTAGCGACTGTGAGCATACCTTCGAGTATAAGATGTATGGATCATTGGTTTACGTGTCGACAGGCATAAAAGCCTTCAGGCCTAAGTTTGATTATACATCTAAGGATGTAAGAGCCTTTTGGCTTAAGATTATATGTCGATGGGTATGAGAGCCTTCGAGCCTAAGATTAGGTACCTAAAGGGTATAAGAGCCTTCGGGCCTAAGTGTTATGTATTCGTAGATGTGAGAACCTTCAGGCCTAAGTGATATGCATCTATAGATGTGCGAGCCTTCGGGCCTAAGTATACATAGCTATGGGTATGAGTGCCTTTGGGTCTAAGTAATTCCATTATCCAGTCTTGGTCAGTTGTTTTATTAATATGGGCTTAAGTTAAACTAATCAAAATGACACAAAAATGCCTACTTTGGAATTATATGTTAAGTGGCATTAATATGTGACATATGGATATAAGCAAGCCAAATGACACAAAAACTTATCTTAAGGTATTTAATTAAGATTACTATTATTCACATGGCTATAAATGGTGCAATTATGATTATGATGTGAATATATGAGTTTATGAGTGAATAAGGGTATTATGACCCGAAAAACATGTAAGCCATTATTCTTTGCAAAGTATGACTACAGTATGGTATCTTATTAGTTGTTAAGATAATGATATGATATATATTGTGATTTATGGCCAATCAATGATTATTATATGATGTTTGTGATTTTTGGCATATTTGATATTTAAAGGTATGAATATTGCATGAAATGTGCATGTTTGCATGTAAGATACCAAAATTGTATGTTTGTGATTTTTGAATCAAAAATGGTTTGTGTGCATATATGGGCACGCTAAAACTAACCTTTTTACAAGTAGAAGAGATTACACTACTAAGCGAAAGCTTAGCACATTGCTTATTTGTGATGTGTAGCTAATAGGATAGCAAATTAGAGCCTTTGATATCATTTTATGTACATGTATCCCTCGCTCAAGTCCTATGTATGGATCGGACAGAGGGCACCACACTACATACTTGAGTTCCTCTACATAACATCAACTATAAAAAGAACCAAAAGTATACCCTATGAGAGTATCGTCTGTTACACTGCTTACTAAGACTATATTGCAAGTTTACTCTTTGCTACCTATATATTGGAAACTGATTTGTTGAGCATACACTTAGGGGTGAATTTAATGAAACATGTATTGTATCACACACACATGTCATGCTTTATGTAAAATTTTAATTACATGGGTTTACCTTACCTTTATTTTTTGTTACTAGTTATCAGTCACATGTCCTATTTATCCATACCACATTGTGTCTATCTTATTACATTAGAGATTGTAATTAAGCAAATTTAATTTATTCTTTCCTTATTTATTTTCATTCATATCATATTACAAAAATAAAACATTTAGTTATGTTATCCATTTTATTCTTAAGGCTTATACTCGAAAGACAATGCTTTTAACACTAGATAATAGGATCTATACCTGTGTATTGGCCCCTATTATGAACCTTAGTAGCTGTACCTATCTATATCCATCTGATAGTAAGGATAAGTTCATAGGAACCTTATAACATTGGAATGGTAGGGATAGTCCTCCTAAACCTCCCAACATTAAGATAGCAAGGATTAGCTCGAATGGACCTCCTGATGCTCTAAACAAGTAGATAGTAGGGATTAGTCCTAATGGACCTCATAATATCCAAAGACAAGTTGATAACAGGGATCAACCTTAATGGTCCTCCCAATATCCAAAGTGTGCAGGGTTTACATCCAAAACCCCAGTAGTTGCACCTACAATACAATATAATTAGGCAATAATCCATATAGACCAAATCCATTAGCAGTTATTAACTCCCTAGTTGATTGGTTAACCTATCTAGTAAGTGGTATAGCTAATATAGACTAGTCTCAGTCATTATTTATGTTATGATACACGAGGTTACATATGAACATTTTGCTCATCATCACTTTAGCCTTCCAAAACAAGTTCTACCACTATCTTATGTTATCATTCTCTTTAAGCAATCATCATGTCATACATAATAATAAGTCTCACACATAAAGATATAATTTCATGCCTTACTAAGTCTGATTATGATAAGTGTTTATAACATTGGTTCCATGTTACATAATATCCTCAAGTCACATCCTACACATGTATTCTTGATTCATATCAATTATTTATTTCTTTTATAGTTACCTCTCACATTTAAACTTATTTAAGTATTGAGCTTACCTTGGCTTATGTACACATAAGGCACAATATTAATGTACATTATCAAACTATCATACCTAATTGTATATATACCTTTATTCACTTCCATTTTTTCATCTTGATCATGTTTATCAATGGAATATGCACTTGTTAGCACATTACATGCATTTAAAAACACAGGCAGGTCACGGCCATACCATTTGGCCATACCACAATCACATGTATGCATATTATTTTTCCACTTTCTTTTCACACATTCATGCTCATTTTCATCCACTAATCTCACACACACAATTGTTATGCACAATTGTACACATATACACAAATTACACCACTTCCACACACACACACACAAACAAAAAACACAGTTTTCATTAAATTCAATCATAGCAGACTCTAGAGCACTGTAATTATACTTCTCAATCCTTGTATTTCTTTTCCTCTACCAAATCTTTCTCTTTAGCTACAAACATAATAGGGTTTTAGCAATGAAAAGTCATAGAAAATTCTACATATATCCAAACTAAAATCTAAGCATATAGTTATAATATACACCTTAAAAACTACATAGTAAAAATTTAAATACTTGAAGAAAACCACTTACACTCAAAATGAGCACTAGTCACCAAGGTTTAAAACATCTCAAAATAAGCAATCCTTTGGCTTTTTTCTTAGTAAAATTCTATTCAGGAGACAATGGAGGCAAAGATAGGAGCTTGACCTTAAAGGAAACATTTAAATATATGGCTTAATTGAAGAAAATAGAAAGGGAAAGGGAGAGAGAGATGGCATTGCCTATATGGGGGGAGAGGGATGTAGAAGACAACTTTCACACATGTGGGAGCTTTCACAGGTGCTACCTTTTATATTATGTGCATGGATAGCCATGATCAAGCCATATGGTTATCTAATGATCCAAAATAAATATATTTAAGATTTAAGATTCAAAAATGAAAATTAAATCTTCAAGGTCTCAAAAATTATCTCCTTCAAAGTTAAAAATTACGAGAATTCTCAATTAAAAGGCCCTTAAAATCTCAGATCCAAAAACTAGGGAAACCTAATTAACTATCGACTCTTGTAGTTAAGAAATTCAAATAAAATACTAATCAACCTCAGAAAATTGTGATTTAACAACCATTAGATTCATTAGAATTTTTGACTTTTTATCACACTATTTTTGGGTTAGTCTAGGCACATGCCAACCATTCTTTGGCATGATGCAAACTTAAGTCACTATTCATTAGTTCTCGACATGAAAAGATTTATTGGTTTAGTGGTTAGTGCTATTAATTTCATTTTCTTTATTATTTTGCCCTTTTTTTAGTTTAATAACTAGTATTCCTCCTTAACCACCTCAATATGTGCCGATTACTTTAAAAATACTATTCATGCCTCAAAATAGTACTATTCATGGAACTGAGATTCTCAAAAATTACAATTCCTTCCCCTCTTAAGAGATTTTTTCCTTGAAATTTACCTAGTGAAAATATGTGTGAGTATTGAGCCTTCATTTGCTCCTCACATTCTTAGTTTGCTTCTTCTATCTTGTGGTGCTTCTAGAGTACTTTTACCAATGGTACTAATTTATTTCATAGCTTTTTGACTTCTCTTACCAATATCTGCATCGGTTCTTCTTCATAAGTGTAGATTTAAGAGAAATTACTAGGGATGAGGCAGTTAGTGTTTAGAGTCACCACTTTGCTCTCTGCTAGGACCACAGATCATTTATCTAAAAAGGGTTCAAAATCATATCTTATTTATGCTCCAATAATATACCTTCTTTTATATTCGAACATTTATCAATCTTGTATCATGCAAGTAAACATCTTTAGTAAAAACATACATGTCACCTTTTCACTTAAAAGAAATAAATTACAATATTCAGAGTGTACAACAAGCATAACTATATATTGTATATCTAGAAATTGGGTTATTTATTGACTGAAGTTTGACCTGACAACTACCTATAATTCCATAGGAATTGGAAGTAATTGCCTAACTCCTATTTCAAAGAGATTAGCATTTGTTAAAATAAATTTTTAAGCAATTTTTATTAAGGAAAATTTAAAACCATTTTATTAGGAAAACACCAATTAGTTAAGTAGAAAACCATTAATGTGAAGTTTAGTCTTTTGGAGTGCAAAATAAGTTATTTAATCTACCTATTACATCCCAAAATAACCAAAGGAAATAAAAAGTACAAAACCAAATAAACAAATAAAGAACAAGCTATTTGGTCCTGTCTCTACATTATCAAGTCTGTGTAGACTCAATATAGCCTCCGATCTATGTTCGTATGGATTATAACATTTTATGAGAGCAATGTCTATCTAGACCCCATATATAGCAAGAATGGTAAACTTTAACACAAATCTAAGGAAAATGATTAGTAACCCAGACAAAAGTATATTAGGACCCAACAATAACACTAAATAAAATAATAACATATTACATGCAAACATGAATATTTATAGAACATGCACACATAATGATTATAACTAAAGAGATGACAAATTAATCATGTAATAGAGAAATACCAATACAGCATAACAACATTCATGAGTTCTAGGCATCAAAACACATGTCCATGCAGACTACACTCTTTGTGAAAGGGGGTACGTCCGAACCACATACTAATTCTAGAACATTAACAATATATGTATTAAGGAACAAAATAATCATACAATATGACATCATGAAGGCATACAAATAGGGTTAATAAAATATGTTAAAATGTAGTACATAAAGCAAACATGATACTATTATCGAACAATGGTCTATAAGGATGTTAAATCGTGTACATATTCAAATATTAAGTTTATGCGGATCTTATCATACATTAACATAAGTTTGTGTGATTATAATGTCGATTCTAGAATAGTTACATCATTTTAATGGACAATTACATGTGATTAAAATAGCCTAAAGCAATAACCTACTCTTATAATCGATGTGGGGATTACATAGAATCACCTCACATATCAATTAATCATGGGAGATCATCAGTTTACATAAATAAAGCATACAAATGGATTATAGTTATAAATAAGATGAGCCTCAAATCTTACGTTATGAATAACCTTTAAGCAATATCACAAAAGGTTGGGTTTTAGAAAGAAAAATAATTTTTAGTGTGGCCTAAGGTTTAGTAGATTGATTCTTGCTTTGGAGTTAATGCTTAGACTCTTAAAATTATGGCTTTTGAGCATTCAAAATTCCTCCCCTTATTCTCACCTAAGAGAGGGTATTTATAGGCTTGGTAAGTGGCTTTCCTGTCTAAAAGATGTAAAGTCCTTATGGGATTAGGAAATAGGATCCAAATAAGAAGTTCATACTTTTAGAAGCTTTTCAGCAATAAGTCCATACGGATAATAGTCGCTGTGTCCATATGGACCCAGGCTTTAGGTTCACTCAAGTGATTCATACGCCTTGGGCCTAATTTTGTTCTGAGTCTATTATAATCTGTGCAGACATGGTGTAGACACCTCACCCTTGACCTATGATGATAGCTAGAGATAAACTCTTAAGCATAGCACAAAGTCATTAAGAGGTAAGTCTACACGGACCTACTAAACCATATCCGTACAAACTAACTATGTGAATAGGCTAAGATCCAGCCCACGATGCTCATAGACTAGCATACCAAAAGCTTGGTCCACGTGGACTAGTACGGATAAGTCCATATAGACCTGCCAATGGAAATAGCACTTTGAAGGAAAAATCTTGCCTATTCAATCCAGAAGCTAGAATCCTTTAAGGATTAAGACTCCTTTCTAGATGAAAAGAGGAAAACCTAAAGAAACTAAGTATAAATACTTCTCTACATCAATAGAGAAGCAGAAGGGCTGAAAAAAATACAACTACAAACACACATTCAAGTGGTAGAAAGTATCTAGGAGGTTAGAGAACTTGAACTAAGGAGAAATCTAAACCATCTTCACTTAAACCTTGAGACTTTTGTGCTATTATTTGAAGAGACTTCTTGT
>CANXYI010976826.1:0-14450 GCA_948208565.1 Hura crepitans | reverse complement strand
AAAAAAATATAAATACATGTAAATCTCGATTAAAATGGACTTCATTTAAATAAATCCCTATGTTTGTGCATATGTATATATATACTCTTTGAATCACTTATGTAAATAAATAAAAAATTAAAATTATTGTTAGAGGAAGAAATTAATTTTAATAATATATCTCTTAAATTCTTCTTACAGTCCTCTAGCATGAATAAAAAAAATAATTATTTTGGAGTGAAATATGTATTCAATAAATTAGCCATTACTTCCCCCCTAAAATGTGACATAGAATGCCTAATACCTTCCCCGTGTCGGACCAATTCCGAACTTAGAATGTAGACTAGCCTAAGCAAGTGTCTAGCTGCACTATAATTAGCTAGTGGCGACTCCTTCGAAACTACGAGGAGAGGCCTTGTCGCGAGGTTCTAGGAATGACAAGTACCATATAGATAAATGTATAGTGATCACTAACCTTATGTAGGTGCACCTGCCACATAAGGCTTGCCAAACAAAGGCTAATATTAATAGAAATTTAGTATTGCTAGAACCCTAGTAGGCATGCCAACTTATCCAAATGCTATACAAAGTCTAATAGTACATGGGCATATTATCCATTTACTCTCATTTTTACATGCCAATCATTCATTTAGCATGACACATATATATCATGTGCATACAAGTTTCACCACAATCACATTCACTCATACCTACTCAATTTGTATTCACTTACACTTATAGATCACATTCACTTTCATTTACAATTCACATTAATGGCTTATATAGCTCATAGCCAAATCATACTCAATGGTATGTCACCATTATCTCATATGTAGATTGAAATTATGCTCATAGCATATCAAAGATCATGTCTTGATTATGAGCTCATATCTCAATGTTTATGCATCATAAGCATACCATATATGCCATAATTCCTTAATTCAAGATCCATATTCCAAATTAAGAAGTATGCATATTCATCAATTCCAATAAAGCATAAGACATAACCATTACAATGCATTTGCCATTTTCAGCACATATAACATAGTATTTTTTTTATCACATTTCTCATCTAAATAAGCTAGCATAATCCATGTTACTTTGCAAACAAGTCCTCAAATCACATATTTAAGGATTTAAAAAATTTACAAAATCATTTGAACTCTAAAGCACTAATTAAGAAGATTAAAACTCCAATTAAATAATTTTTTACAATTATTTGACAAATCAATCATAATTTTGTAAAAGTTATGAAATAACTTCTTTTAATTTCAAATCTCTATAAAATATGGTCAAAATAAATTAGAATTAATTTAAATAATGTTAGAAAATCATTTAAAAAATGTTAGAATTAAAATATGTCAAAAACCATAAAAACATATTACTTAAAAATACATTTTTACCCAACTCTAATGACCTCATAGCTGTGGGGCTTTGATAGCTTATAGCTGTGAGTCCATCAACTCAATATTAGCACCCTTACCTGATTCCTAAAGAAACTTGATAGGCGATGCCACTTCCCATCCAGTCGTCCATCCTAAAATTTCTCAAGGTCTTTATTCATTTAACACTTATGATTTTATTTATTTTATCAGATAGATGTTTCCTAAAACTTTAGTCTAATCCTTAAACATAATTATACAGGTCATAACAAACATTAAAATCCATTTTACAATAAGTAATTAATTTCACAAAAATCCAGATAGCATAACGGCTACTAGGGTAAAATTCCCCAAAATATATACTTGTGAAAAGCACTTCTAATAATATCATCAACATGAGTTATCACTTGGACTCTTTTAGTCCTATAATATCATCACACATCATCCTCAATATCATAGACAACACACAAGGCTGTAGGCCTACAATCATAAGAAGGTATAGAAAATAAAACCATTTAGATAAAGGCTTAATATACATCATTAGCTTTAGCTTAACATTTAAAGACATTTTTAGCATCTAAGCTAACTATGCCCAAAACTCACATTATATACATGAGTGCCACTATACAACCATAAAAAAGAACAAAAAACATATGCATTCAATTGTTGTCATTGCTACACTGCAAAATCTACAAAGGTTGTATGGCTATATTTCAACCACTTGCACATTGAAACATCGATACACTGAGTATAAAACTTAATGGTGAATTTAATTTAATAAAAGATGTCATGTTTACATACAAGCACATCACACATGCCATGAATGCATAATGCAACTTATGGAAAATAATATTATTTTATCATCTTGTCTCATTATTATATTTATTAGTCTCATGACTTTACTTTAATTTTTCCTTACCTCTCATTGTTATTGATTGTCATTGTTCATGGTATTTCTTCTATTATTTAGAACTAACTAGCTAGATGACTTTTTAAGGCATTGTTTAAAAGGGAAATCTAAAGCTATATAGTGGCCCATATTTTGGATCTCAGTAGTTACAACTACTTAGTTTGATAGCAAGGATCAGTTCATAAGAAACTCCCAATTCTTAATAGTAAGGATAATAGAGATCAGTCTGTAGACCTACCAATATCATAATAATCAACATCAGGCAACTCTAGTGGATAGTAAGGATGAGCCCTATTGGACCTCCTAATATCCATAGTCAAGTAGATGGGTAGTAGGGATCAATCTCATAGGACTCCTAATACCCGATTATGCAAGGCCTAAATATTAGGACCTCGGTGGCTACACCCACCTATATAATCACACTGATAAGGCCTAGGAGAACCAACACCTTAAGCAGCTGCTAACCCTTAGTTCATCAGTCAACCTATCTAATAGGTGTCTATCTATTAATTATTTTTATTCAGTTACAAGTCATTTATTTTATTTGTTTCCATGTTGTTAAGACATAGTTTTAGCTCATTATTATTAACCCATTTTTAGGAGACAATTTTAAGCCACTTTATTAGAAAGTTATATGTCCTTGTCAATAGTAATAGGTCATTTTATTAGTTCATTCTATAACACAGTTACAAGTCATTTCCACTTGTCCATTTTCATGATGCAATTATGGGTCATTTTTATTCAGGCTTATTTTTGTGACATAGTTATAAGTTACTCTCCATTATTCATTCGGCCAATTTCTCATGCCTTTTCATGCCTATAGTCTTCCAATACAACCATCATAATATATCAACATTATTGACCTTAAATTGTCACCAATTCAATCACCTTAATTAACCAAATTTACATACCCCATTTTATGCCAAAATAGGCCATTCCTTTTATTCCATTTTAGGCATTTCTTATAATACCTATAAGCTAAAGTTTTGTGAACAATACCTTACGAGCCTAAGTGATGTTCCCTGCAGTGCAGGGCATCGCCACAAGGCCAAAAAAGGTCGTATTGGTCATAAAAATTTTATGGGCCTAAAAAAGGGTAAAACAAATGAATTTAAAAATTTAGCAATACTAATAAATTATTTCGGGTTGAGAACTAGTGAATAGGAAGATAAAATGAGTTTATGCTGGGATAGCCCTAGGATGTGCCCGGATGGACCCAAAAATACCATATCCTGAACCTCAAAAATTCCACTGAGTATGATGGAGAAGGAATTTAAATTTTCTGAGGTCGTTTGATATTTTTTTGAATATTTTAATATAGTGGGTGAATAGTGTCAGAAAGTCAACTGTTGAATTTTGACTTGAAATTTTACGTGGGCCTTAGTGATACTAATCGAGGATTTTTAAAACTAAAATGAGTATTTTTAGAGGTCCAAATATTTTTCTAAGAATTTTTGAAGCTTAAAAAGGTATAGGGAGATTATGAGCCATTAGATCACCACGTGTCACGATCAGGGCCACCCACTTACCCCTATATAAGTGGTCACACATGTGCATGGGCCACATGTGTAAAGGTGTCATCTTCCTCCTCCCAAGCCCTAAAATTCGACACCACTCTCTCTCTTTCTATTATTTTTTTCATTTTCTCTCTCTTTTCTCCACTAAAATCCATAAAATTACATGAATCTTAGCCTTTACAGTCTCTAGAAGCTAAATCTTCTAATAGAAATTAGAAATAGAGCCTAAAAAGAGAGATCTCACACTTGAGTGAATAGTATCCATTTCTTGGGTAAGTGTTTTTAACTCACTTTTCATTTTTGTTATAGGTAAATTAGAGTATCCTAAGATTAGCCATGGTCTTAGATCTTTATTTGGAGTTATGTAGGATTTTTGAGATTTTTTCTAAGGTTAAGATGTGTATGTTTAGGTACCAAAGAGACCTTTGAAGGAGAACAAGGATTCAATCATTTAAGTGGTGGGGAAAAAGGGTGTTTTCACACCCTAAGTTTGTGGAATAGACTTAAATTTTGTATGTCATGTGATTTGCCATAGAAATATGCATGTTTGGTGTATAGAAGTTCATGTTTATGGTGTTAAGTATAACATTAAGTTAAAATGATGTTTTGATAATGTTAATAGATCTAAAATAATAGGTTTTGCATGGTAAATTAAGAAGGAATCTAAGTGTATGTGCATGTGTGTGCTTTGGCCAAATGGTGTGTGTGGAGTGACATAGCATGTGTGAATATGTACATGGCATATTAGGTAGGAAAATGGCATGTAAATGGGGTGTGTAAACCATAACTAAAAATGGGTGATGGCATTAACATGTGTGGCATGAAATTGGGTGAAATAATGGCTTATTTGAGTATGTAAGTTATACCAAAGTAATGACTTAGGAAATGGTATAAATGTGTACCCTATTATGTGGAATATATCTCATGAATGGATACGTGAAGAAGTAATGGAAATTGAGGTTGATATGGGTTGTGTTGTGAAAGGCCTGAAATTTATAATTGACTAAATGAGTAGTAACATTTTCATAAACTGACCAAATGAATAGTAAATTTGCAACAATAGGCAAATTGGGGCATCTTGTGTGTAATGTGGCATGGCATGTGACCTAGGGAGTTAGTAGCTATAAGGTAGTTTGGTCCTTTTGGGACCACTATTGTCTGTTGGATATGGTAAGTGTAGCCGCTGAGGTTTTGAGATGAACCCTACACACTCGGGTATTAGGAGGTCCACATGGGCTGATCCCTACTACTAATTTGTTGTCTATGGATATTAGGAGGTCCCATGGGGTTGATCCATGCATCCCATTTATAGATATTAGGAGGTCTATAGACTGATCCTTGCTATCTGCTAGTCCAGTATTGGGAGGTCTACAAACTGATCCCTATTATCAAGCAAGGTAAGTATAGCTACTGAGGTCCAAAATATGGGCCACTGCATAGATAGTTCCCGCTATCTAGTATCTTAAAGTGTTGTCTGTCTGTTATGGGCCTAAACTATAATGAACTTGATAATGAACTAAATATGTTGACTTAACGGGATAAAAGGACTGTACATAGTGAGATAATGTAATTGGCATATATGTTCATGTGTTGTATAATTCATGTGTGTGTTTGCATTGTGACATACTCTATTTTATCTATTCCAACATTGAGTTTATACTTAGCATGCTAGTGTCCCGATGCATAGGCTATAGATTTGGGGTTGATTAACTTCAGACAGCATTAGTGTAGTTGCTCTAAAGTCCTCTAGGTATATTTTTGTTTCTCTTTTGGTTGTTGTAGATACACACTCAAGTATAGTAGTTGTAATATGGGTAATGGGGTGTAAAGTATAGAATTGAGTTAGGAACATTGTATATTTGAATAAACCTAATCGTGTATGTATATAAAATGCATGTTTATATCTATGTGTCTATAGGTCTAAGACCCTATGTGTTTTTATGTGTGCTGATGTTTGATGATGTTTTGAGGGATTAGAAGGGTCTAGGAGTGAGGTTTGAATTGAAAATAGTTCTAAAAGTGCTTTTTTTTTGTAGATGAATATTTTAGGGTTCGTCACTCGAGTAGCAATTATGTTGCCCGATTTTGTATGAATGTTTAATAGTCATAATCTGGTGTTTTAATAGTCTAAAATAGGTAGTAATAAAAGGATAATTAGGTAGAAACACTAAAAGAATAAGCTAGGTCAAAGTTAGGCAAATGTGTATAAGTGTTAAACAAAAGGTCCCTAGGGAAATCAAAGGATGGTTGGCCCCACGGGAAGTAGCACTCTTTACTTCTTTCCTTCAGGAGTAGGTAGGGGGTGTTACATTTCCTTACACCATGTTATTATTGTATTTACACTACCTTAGTTCACCATACGTTATACTATACTTACATATTTATTTACTCATATTTCATGCCATATTCATACCATACATTACATTTTCCATCATTTTACACCATGTACACATACCAACCATGCCATGCCATGCCATGCCATACCATACATGACACACCTATCGGCCATACACACACCATGATTATACACATGCTTTCCACACCTAATTAACATGCACATTATCATTTTCACATACAAATAACATAATGCCATGCTTATTTCAATAATTCATGCACACACTTGTTCAATTTAACAATTCCATACACATGTTCATGGAATTTCACATATATTCATATCATGGCATACTTGTATTACATCAAATTCACATACCTAGAGAATTCTTATATCCTTTTCCACCCTGTCATGGCCTTAATTCTATTAGTGATCATCACTTTACCTTACATTTATATAATGTAATTCTAACTTAGAAAATTCACTAAAAATTATACCAAGCTCAAAATTAAAATTGAAAATCATGGAAATTCTTAGAATTATAAGGACTATCTAAAGGTTAAATAAAAATCAAGAAATCATCACTTACACAAAAAGTTGAATTATATGCCTACGAAAGCCAAAACTCCTATTTATGCCATTTTTCTAACTTCTATTGATGGGTATGGAGTCTAGAGGCCAGGGAGATAATTTTCCTTATAATTTTTGTATTTTTAGTGGAGACTTAGTGGGAAACGGTAGTGGTTATAGAGCAAAAGTGGTGGAAAAATGGTGGAGAATGGCAATTGGAATGGCATTAGCAACAAGGGGAAAAATGATGGGGTGTTAGGTAGAGATGGTGACTCTGCATATAGAGGATGACTCACATGTGTGGAGGGGCTATTTATTGTAAGGGTAGGTGGCTTGGTTCCTAACATATGTTGACTAAGCAACCTAAAAAAGCCATTTTTAGGTGTAACCTTAAGCAATTTTAAAAATTCATTTGGACCTCTAAAAATCAACATGTTTATTATTCTAAAAGTCCTCAATTATACATATTTAGGGCCTTATAAAATTTCACATCAAAATTCCATTGGCAAGTCAGTTAACTAATTCCTTGTAGAATTGAGAAATTTTAAAAAATTACCAAATGTCCTCAAAAAATTAAAATTCCATAATCAGTAGCAAGATTAGAATTTTTTACCTTCAGGGTATCATATTTTTAGGTCTGTTCGGGCAAATCCCAAGTCATTCCTAGCCTAGGTCTATTTAAGGCTATGATTCACTAGCTTATGGCCTAAAATGAATTATTAGTTCTACTAAATTTTTAAATTCATTTGTTTTACCCATTTTCTAGCCCTTCAAGTTTTATGACTAGTACACATTGATTCTAGCCTTACAATGGAGTCTTGACTTCCTAGGAATGCTGTTTGAACCCTTGGAGGTATTATTTATAAAGCCTTGATTTACGGGCATTACAATTCTTCCCCTTTAATATAATTTTGTCCTTAAAATTACCTAGTGAAAATAAGTGTGGGTACTGAGCCTACATATGCTCCTCACTTTTCTAAGTAGCTTCTTCTATATTGTGATGCTTCCATAACACTTTGACTGGTGGCACAGCTTTATTCTGCAATTGCTTTACTTCTCTAGCTAGAATTTGTACTAGTTCTTCTTCATAAGTAAAATATGGTTATACTTGAATCTCTTTTGCTGATATTACATGTGATGGATTAGAACTATATAGCCTTATCATTGATAAATGAAACACATCATAGATCTACTGCAACTCAGATGTAAGACTAGCCTATATGCCACTAGCCCCACAGGTTCTGTAATCTCATAGGGACCAATGAATCTAGGACTAAGCTTCCCTTTCTTGCTAAACTTGAGTATCTTCTTCCATGATGATACCTTCAGGAATACTTTTTCACCCACTTTATATTCTATGTCTATTAGTTTTAAATTAGCATAAGACTTCTGATGGTCTGTGGCATCTTTTAACCTCTCTCTGATGACTATGACCTTATCTTCTATATCCTTTATCAAATCAATTCCCATAATCTTTCTTTCACCTACTTCACTTTAACAAAGAGGATTTTTACACCTTCTACCATATAATACTTTATAAAGTGCCATGCCTAAACTAGCTTGATGTGTGTTATTATATGCAAATTCAGCTAAAGAAAAGTATTAGTCCTAGCTTCCTTTGAACTCTATCGCATAGCTACATAACATTTCTTCCAATACTTGTATCACCCGTTCAAATTATCCATCTGTCTGAGGGTGGAAAGCTATACTATATGTTAGTCTAGTACCAAGAGATTTGTGTAACTTCTTCCAAATCCAGGAAGTGAATCGAGGATCTCTATCAAAAATAATTGCCACTAGCACACCATGAAGTCTCTCAATTTCATCAATGTACAATCGTCTCAGCTTTTCTAAAGAATAGTCCATATTAATAAAAATAAAATGTGTTGTCTTGGTCAGCCTGTCTATAATCACTCACATAGCATCACACTTGTTTCTAGTCAGTGGTAATCTCATAACAAAATCCATGGTAACCTTCTCACATTTTGATTATGTTATTGCTATTGGATGTAACAATCAAGAAGGAACTTAATGCTTAGCCTTTACTTGGTGACATGTCAAACACCTACCCACATATTGAGCTATGTCACGCTTCATTCCTAACCGCTAATAGTGAGATTTTAAATCCAGGTACATCTTTGTACTGCCTGGATGCATGGAATAAGGAACTTCATGTGCTTCTTTCAAAATTTGTGTTCTCAAGTCATTTGATTCATATATACACAACTTGCTATGGTAATATAAACATTCGTCCTCTCTTAGTTCAAACTCTATAGCCTTCCCCTTTTTGACTTCATTTATAATTTGTACTAGCTATCCATTTCATGTCTATGCCTCTTTTATCAACTACTTAAAATTAGGCCTGATATGTAACTCAGCTAAGATAGAATCTTTCTCTGTATATTCTATTCTAACATTCATTGCTCTCATTGTCACCATGAACTTCCAACTCAATGCATTTGCAACTACATTAGCCTTTCCCAGGTGATTGTCTATCTAGCAATCATAATCCGTAATCAACTCTAACCACTATCACTACCTCAAATTTAACTCCTTCTAGGTAAGGAGATACTTTAAACTCTTGTGATCAATGTAGACATAATATCTTTCACTATACAAGTAATATCTCTAGATTTTCAATGCAAAAACAATTATAGCTAACTCTAAATCATTAGTAGGATAATTCCTCTCAAGTGGCTTCAATTGTCTAAAAGCTCAAGCTACTAACTTACCTTCCTACATTAATACACATCCTAGTCCATTGTGTGAAGCAACATTATAAATGACAAAGTCCTTCCCCTATTTAGGTTTAATAAAGATAGGTGCTTCAGTCAGCATTGTCTTTAATCTATCAAAACTCTCTTAACACTTTTCATCCTATTCAAACTTCATATTCTTCCTTATCAACCTAGTCAATGGTACTGCAATCATTAAAAAACCCTTTACGAACCTTCTATAGTATCTAGCAAATCCTAAGAAACTCCATATCTTAGTTACATTCCTAGAAGGTTCCCATTCTAACATAGTTTTAACCTTGCTAAGATCTACTTTGATACCTTCTACTAACACAATTTGACCTAGGAAAGCCACTTCATTTAGCCAAAACTCACATTTACTCAATTTAGAATATAGTTGTTTATCCCTCAGAGTCTATAACATAATATTGAGATGTTGTGTAGGCTCCTCCCTAGTCTTAGAATACACCAAAATGTCATCAATAAACACCACCACAAACTAATCCAAATAAGGTTAAAAGACCCTATTCATTAAGTCTATGAAGGCTATTGGAGCATTAGAGAGTCCAAATGGCACCACTAAGAACTCATAATGCTCGTATCTAGTTTTAAAAGTAGTCTTAGGTATATTAGCCTCTTTAATCCATAATTGATAATATCCCGATCTCAAGTCTAAGAAAAGACACTGGAACTTTTAAGTTGATAAAAAAGATCATCAATCCTAGGGAAAGGATATTTATTCTTCACTGTCACATTATTCAATTGTCTGTAATTAATACACAACTGCAATGACCTTTCTTTCTTCTTTACAAAGAGCACAGTTGCTCCCTTAGGTGAAGTACTAGGTCTAGTGAAGCCCTTATCTAGTAATTTTTGCAACTGTACCTTTAGCTCTTTCAGTTCTGTAGGTGCCATTATATATGGTGTAATAAATATAGGTGAGGTACTAGGTTATACTTGAATTTCAAAATCAAGCTCCTATTATAGATGTAATCTTAGTAACTCTTTAGGGAACACATTAGGAAATTTAGACACAACTGTAATCTAATCAATGTTTGGTGTGGAGTTACTAATGTCAATCACATGGCTAGGTATACCTCACAACCCTTATGGATGAGTCATCTCACTATAATAGTTGAGATGAGGTTATTTAAGGAATTTCTCTCACCCATAAATAAGCCTCTTATGTTAACATCAACCATAACCCAATGTTCTAATAACTAGTCCATACCCAAGATGATATCAAATTCATGGAAAGGAAATTCAATAAAGTCTATATGGAATAGTTATTTCTGGATCACCAAAAGATAGTGTCTATATACCTTATTCACTATCACACTCTATCTAACTAGATTGCTTACCTTAATGTCTATGCCTATAGGCTCTGGTTCTAGACCCCTATCTTGTGCTTGTGTGATGAAAAAATAAGAGTGAGTGGATCTAGGATCTATTAAAGAAAAAACTGGTGTATCAAATAAGTAAAAAGTACTAGCAATGACATCCAGCTCCTCTACCTCTTCACAAGCTCTAATGGCATACTATCTAGCTAGTGTCGATGCCTCTTACCTAGTCCCTTAACTACTACTCAACTAGTTACCTCTATTTTGTCTATGCCCTCTATTCTGGGGTGCTACTGATGCTTGAGTCTGGGTAACTTTAGTTTGCTCCTGAGGATAGTCCCTTTAGTAATAGTCTCTAGACTAAGAAGTAAAACACTCTCCCCTTCTTGTTTGCTAACACTAACCCTAATATCTCTAGTACAAGTTTGATAAGTTAGTGGTGTACTCTTAAGTACTGATGTCGGGGCACTAGAGGCTCGTTGAGGTGGTTGGGGCCTAAATTTAAAAGCTTGACTAGACCTCTGTAACTGGTATTGTCTCTAGGGTTATTGCACTAGTTGGGACTAAAATTAGGTCTCTCTCTACCTCTTACAGGCTCTAGGTGCTGAGCTAGTTTAACTTAGTGTGAAAAGGCCTCTTTTTCTGGAAAAAGTCCCTTTTCTCTTGCAACATTTCTTTCATGCCATAGGGCGCTACTGTTAAAACTACAAAATCTGTAACCTTCGGGCAGGCTGTTTGTATATGTAACTCCAAATTAAGGCCCTTCAAGAACCTTATGCACCTTTCCTCTTTGGTATAGACAAATTCCTCTACATATCGACTCAACCTTGTAAAATCTTTCTCATATTTTGACAAAGATCTTTTTCCATGCTTTAGGTCAAGGAACTCTTGTCTTTTCTTGTCTTTATAAGACTCTAGAATGTACCTTTTTTTAAACTCTTCTAGAAAGAATTCCCAGGTTACATCTACTGCTACTTTCCTTTTCTTGGTTGTGTCTTACCAGTGGAAAGCATCCTCCTGAAGAAGAGAGGTAGAACACTTCATATTTTTCTCCTCTGTACATTTTAGTTGCTCTAGAATCCTAAGTGTACTCTTTGGCCAATACTCTGCACTAGTTGCATCATCTTTCTTCATTCCTAAATAATCTAATACACCTATCTTTTTACTCTCTCTAAGTATTTTTTCTATAATATAGCTAGAGGTGGAGAAGGTATAGCAGCTAGTAGAGGAGGTATAGGAGTTAGTGGAGAAGGTGGAGCTACTGCTAATGTGTGTCTTAATAAATCTATAATCTGTTGTAGAAGTGCTAGAGATGCTTAAGCCTACTCTTGTGGTTGTGGCTATTGTGCAGCATCACTAGGCTCTAGCATAGTTGCACTAGCTGTTGCTCCCTAAAAAGTGGTAGGAGCAGTCCTTGCCTCATCTTCTCCTCATTTTTACTAAAGTCCTTTCAATCATTTTGGATCATAAGAAAAGAACAACAACCTATTAGCCTCATTATAGTGTAAATTATTAGAAAAATCATATCGTAGACACTAGCACTCATGTAAAATACATAGGAATGCTTAAACCTAGGCTTTAATACCACCCTATGTTACACCTCTACGTTATTTCTGAAGAAACTCGATAGGTGGTGCCACTTCCCATCCGATTACCCATCCTAAAATTTCTACAGGTCCTTATTCGTTTAACACTTATTATTTTATTTATTTATCTAACAAATGTTTCCTAAAACTTTAGTCTAGTCCTTTAACATCATTATACAGGTCATAACAAACACTGAAATCCATTTTATGGTTAGTAATTAATTTCACAAAAATTTAGGTAGAATAATGGCTACTCAGGTAACGTTCTTCAAAATATATACCTATGAAAAGCACTTCTAATAATATCATCAACACCTATCATCACCTGGACCCTTTTTGTCCTCCAAGATCATCACACATCATTAACAATATCACATACAACACATAGGGCCTTAAGCCCACAATCATCAGAAGGTATAGAAAATAAAACCATTCAGATAATGGCCTCATATACATCATCAACTTTAGCTTAACATTTATAGATATTTTCAGCATCTAACCAAACTATGTCTAAAACTCACATTATATACATGAGTCCCACTATGCAACAATGAAAAATAACAAAAACATATACTATCAATTACTGTCACTACTACACTACAAAATATGTAGAGGTTGTATAGCTATGTTTCAACTACCTGTGCACTAGAACACTGATACACAAAGTATGAAACTCAGTAGTGAATTTAATGTAATAAAGGATGTCATGTTTTCATATAAGGACATCACACATGCCATGAATGCATAAATACATCATATGGAGTCCATGTCATGAAAATAATATTATTTTATCATTCTATCTGATTATTATATTTATTAGTCTTATGCCTTTACCTTAATTTTTCCATACCTCTCATTGTTATTGATTGTCACTGTTCATGGTATTTCTTTTATTATTTAGGCTCGATGAGGTAGACATCTCTTTAAGGTACTAGATAAAAGGGAAATCCAAAGCTATGTAGTAGCCCATATTTTAGACCTCGATAGCTACACTTACCTTATATGATAGTAGGGATTAGTTCACAAGAACCTCCCAATATCGGATAGTAAAGATAGTAGAGATTAGTCTGTAGACCTCCCAATATCCCAATAATTAACATCAAGCAACTCTAGTGGATAGCAGGGACCAGCCCTATGAGACCTCCCAATATCCATAGTCAAGCAAATGGGTTATAGGGATCAGTCACATAGACCTCCTAATACTCAAATGTGCACGGCCCAAATATCTGGACCTTAGCTGCTGCACCTAGCTACATAATCACATTGATAAAGCCTAGGAGGACTGATACGATTAGTAGCTGCTAATCCATAGTTGATCGATCAACCCATCCAGTAGGTGTCTAACTATTGGGCTAACTATCTATTAATTATTTTTATTCAGTTACAAGTCATTTATTTTATTTGTTTCCATATTGTTAAGACACAGTTTTAGGTCATTATTATTAGCCCATTTTTACTGGACAATTTTAAGTCACTTTATTAAACAATTATAGGTCCTTGTCATATATTCATTTTCTCATTAGATAGTTGTAAGTCCTCATCACATATTCATTTTCACATTAGATAGGTATAGGTCATTTTATTAGTTCATTTTATAACATAGTTACAAGTTATTTCCACTTGTCCATATTCACAACATAATTACATGTCATTTTTATTCAGGCTTATTTTTGTGACACAGTTACAGGTCACTTTCCACTATTCATTTGGCCACTTTATCATGCCATTTCATGCCACATAGTCTTTTAATTCAACCATCACAATATATCAACATTATTGAATTCAAATTGTCACCAATTCAATCACCTTAATTAACAAATTTACACACCCTATATTATGCCAACTAGGTCATTCCTTTTATTCCATTTTAGGCATTTCCTTACATGACATTATTATAATATTTACACTACCTTAATTCTCTATACATTATTCCATACTTACATATTTATTTACTCACATTTCATGTCATATTTATACCATACAATACATTGCCCATCATTTTGCACAATATACACATACCATACATCCATGCCATGTCATACCATATATGACATGCCTCTTGACCATACACACACCATTATCATACACATGCTTTCCAC
>CANXYI010976753.1:0-12467 GCA_948208565.1 Hura crepitans | reverse complement strand
TGTATGTTTAGTTGTAATGTGTGATGTTGATGTGAGCCTAAAGCTCTATATATGCATGCTTTTATCTGTGGCCTTGATGTGTGATTAAGTTGATGTTTGGCTAAGAATGGGGGACTAAGTTCAGGAGTTGTGAAATGTTTATAGAAGTGTTAAATAGGCTTTTGAATATTTTGGGATAAAACCTAGATAGCCGTTATGCTGTCAGAATTTATAAGTTTTTGGAAATGACTAGTAATTATCTAAAAATGGCATTTTTTGTATGACTACACATTGATAAGATACAAAACATATGAGAAGTGAATTTAGAAACAAAATAAGTTTAACTGATGGAAGTAATGGGGGCTAATAGGAATGGTACTAGTGACCTAGGAGTGCGCACATCACCTATGAGGTCTCTTAGGGGGTGTCAAAATTGTAGCCCCTCTTAGTAGTAATTGCTTAAAGATGAAGGGTCCTTTCTAATTTGGTTTGACCGTTCCCCTCGGATTGGCTAGGCCTGATCTTATTTGCTTAAGGACTAAACCCCTTTCTTTTAGTTTGTGATTTTTTTGCCGATTTTCTAAAAGCTCATGGCATCCTTTTTTGATAAACTTGATTATGATAACTAGCCTTTGAAAGCTTCTTATCTAACAAGTTCAATTATTGGAACCTTTATTCATGTGACACCCCATACCCAATTTGTTCACTAACCACTAATGAGGAGCAACATATAAGAAGATATCCAATTTTTTTAAAAACTATCATAATTGAAAGCCTTGTTTCAAAATTTTTGTTGCATGCACAAAATTTATAAAAATGTAAACTATCAAAAACTTTTTCTATGGCATATTGTTGGGGTCCTTCTATAAAAAATCCAATAGTATAATGACTGTTTGAGGACACTATCCTAAATAGGAACCTATAAGAAATTACACTTCTATATATATCCAACATCATTTCTCAACTCCGTGATCCTTCTAATCACTTTAATACCAACAATCTCAAGTTTAATCATAAACATATAAATATAAGAGATATCATTCAATATAAACTACCTATGCACACTTTAAATAAGTTCACAAGTTTACTTTAAGGATTATAAAACCATAAACATCACAAATTAGCCCAATCCCTCAAATTACATAAGTGTGCCATTATTATTATATATTACATAACATATACTAAAATAAAAATACTACCAAAACAAATATTCACTTAATCTACTTGTTGATACTGAGACTTTGAATCGCATCTAATATGTGACCTATGTAATGCAAAAACAATGATGCACTAAGCATAAAGATTAGTGGTGTATACAATATTATATGTTAACACACGTTTAAACCAGTTTGTTTATCATTATACCATATGTATTATGTATTCATAGCAACATGATGACACAAGCATCTCATTATAGTCATTTTATGTACATTTACATGGCAATAACATTTATTCATATTCAATTTCATAACAATAAAGAAAATACATACTTCATACGATTCTTCTATATCATCATTCATTTGCTTATATTACTTATTAATTGTTCTTTATTATATTTATATTAATTTTTTAATTTGCCCATATTCAAGAGACATAGTCCCGACACTAGATAATAGGAATCAATAACCACAAAGGTCTGACGGTTATCCAAAAGTATAGTAGTAATTATAAAGGATCAAATAATGACTCGAAGGTCTTATATAAATTAATGGCCCTAGGGTAAATATAGTGGCCCAAAGGCCTAAACATAAGCACCAAAGTGCCTTAGCAGCTATTAATCTCCCTAGTTAACTGGTTAACCTATCCAATCTAAGTCATGTACTTCATATGGGCATTAATCTTTATTTATGTTTCACATAATTAAGTAGATTTAATATTTCATTCTTTCGAGCTCATGAGTGTATTACACGTGCCATTAGCATTTTCTATGCCTTAACAAATATTATAGGTGAATAGAGCATCTCCATTATACATTGAACCTTTATGATGTTCTCATCATCATAAAAGCATAAATTATATCTGCATAGGCATTCTGCCATAAGAGACATATCATGTCTTAAAGTGTCATAAGTATACATTATGTAACAATCAACTTATTTTAGAATTGTTCATACAAATTGAATAGTTAAACTTTTCAAAACTTTATATCATAAAACATACTTATGAAATCAAATTATAACACACCATATTATCTTCTTCTAGGCAATTTGGCCATAAAAGACATACCACATGCATTTTCTCATTACACGCTTATTATCAGTAAATTATGTGATTCCAATTTACAATTACTCAAAACTCATTTTATAACATTGCATTACTTTACATACAACTTTAATGCTTCCATATTAGACTTACTCATACTTTACATCAATCACATATATGATAATGCCTTTATGAAAATTATTTATTCTTTTCATAGCAATGCACAAATAACATCTTATTCCATTCAAAGGCATAGTTATCATAAAAGTAAACATATACTTTACTTAACTTTTGTGCATTATCACAAATATTACATGGAGTTTTAGCCTTAGTATATCCATGCCTAAACATCAATTATTTCATACTTCATTACATAGTGGACTCACATTTTACGCATTTAAGCATTATCATAATTTTCTAACACATTTTAATTTTTGAGGTGTCATGACATTAACTTAATATTACATAATTCTTTCAAAGCCATTTACTACTTATTAGTACCCATAAGCATATATTTAGGTCAAGAATATATAAACTACTCTCATTCTTTATTTCAACCTTAATTACAAATTAACATGTCATATCATTCATGTACATCATTTTTGTAGCCATCATGACATTTCAATCTATTTATTGTACCATAAGTTCAATATCTCATTTAATTAGATCATTTGACTTCTTACATCCACCAACAACTAATACCATTTACTTAGGCCATGATAATTAGCTTAAACTAACCAATTATGCATATTAATTATGTCTATAAACTCATAGCCAAGAGAAATGTTAAGTTTACATAACCTTTATATCCTTAGTTACATAAATCACATTGTTTAATCAAAACAAAGTCATATATCCTCACTTTAGGCCATATACATGTTTCAATCATTTAACAACATTATAGCTACCTTATATTTTTCTCCTTTGTCATATACTACTATCTCAACATAACATAATTTGCTATTTTTTAGTCCACTATTAAGACAATGTTTATATCACTTGAACACCTCATTTTCATACAATACACACACATACCACACTAGCCTAAATTTTGACCACCATGCTTAAATCATATAACAATTACATTCATTTATTTTACAGCATCATTCACACATGTACTAACTCACTTATAACTACCTAAGATCATTTCTCATCAATGCACATCAATTACACATACTTAAAAGCACACATGCACACTTTAATTCATGAAACTCGCTTAAAATGCATATAGATTATTGTATACACTTACAATATGAGCTAAAATACTTCCAAGAGCCATTCTAAGCCTTCTCTTTTTCCTTTTTTTACTTGTTCCTTCTCTCTCTACTAAACATATTATAGGCAAATTTTTAAAAATTCATATAAAATCACACGTACCTCTAAAACTCAATCTAACTTATATAACTCTCAAAGAACCTTAAAAAAATGAGAGATCAAAGAAACTAACCCTCTTTCATAAATAGGTTATTATTCTTAAAGAGTTTAAAACCTTTGATTCTTCCAAATCTCCTTTTAATTCTTGATCCTCATGCCATATAAATGCTTTTGACTCATGAAATTTATGTTTAGAAGTGCTAATAAGGTGTTTTGATGGAGTAAAAATGAAAGAACTGGGGAGGGTTTCTTAGTAGATGTCATCGGCTCATAAGGGGAAATAAGGAAAGATGAAACTATTCATTAATTAACTAAAGATAAAGAACTTTAACCTTTTTATAAGTCTAGTGATCCAATATTCCAAATCTCATATCTTCTAATCTAAAGGCCACTATTAAACCATCAATTCTCCATTTTTTTAATTATATTTTCCTCTTATTTAGACCTTAATTAACACTTCTAAGGGTTTCATAAAATCTTTTAATTTAAGTCTCAAATTTCTCAAAAAACTCATGCTAAAAAACCAAGGAAAACCAATTAAAAGCATTAATTTTTATCTTTATTCAATTTTTATAAAGTACTTCTTGATATCTAAGAATTCTAATTCTAAGGCCAATAGACTATTTAGAATATTTGAGTATTAGGCTGTATCAATCTTAAGTCAATTTGAGCAAAAATAAAATATTTTATAGCTCTGCTAAAGCTAGGTCACTATTCAAAATAAATTGTCTAAAAACTATACTCTTATTTTTAACAATCTCAATAACTTTGTTTTCATTCCAAATTTTTCCCAAAATTTTATTAAGACTAATACTTCCATTTAGTCGCATTAGTGTGACTCGAGTCTCAAAAAACACTATTGATATCCCGAGAAACATTATTTATAACCTTTTAGGTTTTTAGGTGTTACATTTCTTCCCCTTTTAAAAGAAATTTCATCATCAAAATTATTTGGTTCAAATAGTTAGGGATATTGTTTCCTAATCTGAGCTTCACTTTCCCAAGTTGTTTCTTTGATGTTGTGATGCCTCTACAACACCTTTACTAATGACACAATTTTGTTCTACAACTCTTTTACTTCTCTAGCTAGAATTTTCATTAGTTTTTACTTATAAGATAGGTCTAGTTGTATATCAACCTATTCATAAGATAAGACATGTGAGGGATCTGATCTATATCTCCTCAACATACAAACTTGAAACATGTCATATATCTATTGTAATTCTAGAGGTAAGGCTAGTCTATAGGTTACTAGTCCCATATGCTTGATTTTCTCGTATGGGCAAATAATCCTTGAACTTAACTTGCCCTTCTTGCCAAATCTTGAAACTTTCTTCCATAGAGATACTTTTAGAAAGAAAAAACTATGTCTAACTTTATATTTTATATCTTTATGTTTTAAGTATGCATAAGACTTTTGTCTATCTGATGTAGCTTTCAGCTTATCTTTAATAATCTTCATTTTCTCTTCTTCATCTTTGATCAAGTCTAATCCCATAAGCTTATGCTCACTTAGTTTATTCCACCAAAAAGGAGTTCTGCACTTTCTCTCATATAGAGCTTTATAAGGAACCATACCTAAGCTTTCTTAATGATTATTGTTATATGCAAACTCTACCAAAGAGAGGTATCGATCCTAACTCTCCTTAAACTTGATAGTATAACTTCTTAACATGTCTTCAAGAACCTATCAAACATATTTCTAGATAAATATCATATACATCTTGATATCAAAATTAATCAAGTATAAAAGTTAATTGAATGACTCTTTTTAACTAGCCACCTATTTATGGATGGAATGGTATGTTGAAGCTAAGTTGAGTGCCCAAGGCATTATGAAGTTTCTTCCAAAACCCTGATGTAAGCCTTGGGTCCCAATTAGATATGATGGATGATAGCACTCCATGTAATCAAATAATCTCATCAATGTAGAGTTCTACTATTTTCTTAAGAGGATAATCTATTCTCATTGGTATGAAATCAGTTGACTTAGTTAATTTATCTACAAACAACCCAAATTGAATCACACTTGCCTCTAGTTATAGGTAGCCTAACTATAAAATCTATGGTGACTTTATCCCATTTCCATTTTAGCATTGCTATTAGATGTAGTAACTTAGACGGAACTTGATGCTTAGCCTTGACTTGCTGACAACTAAGGCATCTAGTCATGTACTTGGATACATCTTTTTTCATACCATGCCACTAATACAAGGACATTAAATCCTAATAAATCTTGGTGTTACTAGGATACATGGCATAAAGAGTATTATGAGCTTCCTCAAGTATCTATTTTTTCACTTCTTCTATATTTGGCATCCATAAATGGTCTTGATAATAAAAACATCTATCACTCTTACGCTCATATTCAATAGGCTTCCTATCTTAAATCAAACTTATGATATTTTTAAGCTTGTCATCTTTTTTTTGTACATCTTTAACCTATTATAAAAGGTTAAGTTTGATTTGTAGTTTTGCTAATAAGGCTCAATCATCTATAAACTTTATTCTGACATTCATATCTCTCATAGCTGCCATAAATTTCATGCTCAATGCATCGGCCATAACATTGGCTTTTCTTAGATAATAGTTGATAAGGTAGTCATAGGCCTTTATCAACTCCATCCATTTCCTCTATCTCATATTTAACTATTTCTATGTAGGAAAATACTTTAAACTTTTATGGTTGGTGTAGATATAACATTACTCTTCTTAAAGATAATGCCTCTAAATCTTCAAATTGAAAACAATAGCTGCCAAGTCAAGATCATGTGTCAGATAGTTTTTCCCATGAGGCTTTAATTCTCTCAAGGCATAAGTAACTACCTTTTTTTCTTGCATCAATACACAACCCAAACTATTCAAAAAAACATTACTATAAATGGTAAAATCTTTACTAGATACTAGCTATGTAAGAATAGGTGCCATTATCAACATATCCTTTAGCTTATCAATGCTCTCTTGACATGTGTCATTCTAAATAAACTTGGAATTCTTCCTCGGTAGGTGTGTCATAGGTGCCACAATCAGTGAAAACCCCTTGACAAACCACTTATAATAACTAGCCAAACCTAAGAAACTTTTAACCTTGATTGTGGTTCTAGGTGGCTACCATTCCATAATAGCTTCTATCTTACTAGGATCAACTCTAATACCTTTAGTAGAAGCTATGTGCCCTAAAAAGGATAATTCATCTAGTTAAAACTCATGCTTGTTGGGCTTGGTAAATACTTTGTCATCACTCAAAGTTTATAAAACAAACCTCATTTGCTGCTCATGTTCTGCTTTATTCTTTGAATAAGCCAAGATGTCATTAATGAAAACAACCACAAACTAATCCAAATAAAGCCAAAAGAATTTGATTTGCCAAATCCATAAAAGCTATTAGAGCATTGGTAAGCCTAAATGGCATTACAAAAAACTCATAATGGCCATATTTAGCTTTAAAAGCTATATTTGGCACATATGCCTCCTTGACTCTCAAATGATAATACCCTAATGTCAAATAAATTTTAGAGAAGACACCTGCCCCTCTATGTTGTTCAAATGAATAATTAATATGGGGTAATAAATACTTGTCTTTAATGGTTACTTTATTCAGCTATCAATAGTTCACATATAATCTCAAGGATTTATCTTTTTTCTTTACAAATAATACCAATACTCCCTATGATGAACTTGGTCTACTAAACCCTTGGTTTAATAACTCTAGCAACTAAACTTTTAACTATTTTAACTCTACAGGAGCCTTTTTATATGGATCTATGAACATTGGTGTAGTGCTAGGTAGAACCTCAAGCTCTTATTCTAATGGCAAATTGGGTAGTTTTTTTTGGGAAAACATCCAAAGATTTTGACACCATTAGCATCCAACTTGTATTTAGTTTCACTCTTTTAGTGTCAATCACATGAGTCAAATAGGCCTGACAACCTTTCCTTATCATTCTTCTAGTTGTTATAGTTAATATCATGTTAGATAAAAAAATCTATCCTTTCACCTACAATGGTGATCTTTAATCCATCACTTGCCTTAAGAGAAATTCTCTTCTTTCAATAATCAACCATGGCATGATGCTTAGACAACTAGTCCATACATAAAATCTTGTCAAACTCATCAAAATATAACTCAATGACATTGGCTAGAAACTTATTGTACAGACAAAGGACATCTCTTGTATACTATGTTTACTATGACATGTTGACCTATCAAGTTACTAACCATAATCTTAATATCAAGCAACTTTGATGATAACCCCTAATCTTGTGCTCGTGTAGTGCATATATATGAATGTGTCAAACCTAGATCTATCAAAGCCAAAGAAGGTAAACTAGAAAGGTGAAACATAACCATAATCACTTTTGTTGAGTCTATATCCATTCTAGCTCAAAAGGCATATTGTGTAGTAGGAGCTTTAGGCTCTACTTTACCCTCTGCCTCTAATCTAGGTCTCCGGCTACCCCCTATTCTATCACCCTTATAATTCCTTTGACTTTTAGAAATGACTACAGAATAACCTTATCCCTATGTAGGAGTAAAAGGATTCTTAGGATAATTTTTCTAGTAATAGTCCTTATAAACATACCCATAGCAGACTATTAGAATAGATCTCTAACAAACACATTTATGTTTCCTTCCACAAAGTTCACATGGATTTACTTGGTCACTCTTGGCTATAGAGGCTAGTGCACTAGTAGCCCATATCTACTACCTAGCCATTACATAAGAACCTTAACATAACTTTTGTGTTTGATCTCTCCTTTGAGACTATTATTGTCTAGACTAGTTCCCTTTTTGCTTTTTATCTGATATAGAAGCTGAACTTCCTTACCCTTGCCTATAGGACCTTTTTCTTTAGAAGTCTCATACTTTTCTTTTGAATCTCTTCAACTGTGTGACATGCTGCCACTAAAGAAGAAAAATCTCTAAGCTTTATTAAGGCTACCTAGAGCTTAACATCATGGCTTAGCCCCTTCTCAAATAGCTTGCACTTATCAATTTTGGTAGGTATTATCTCTTTTGTATAACGGCTTAGCCTAGCAAAATTTTTCCATATTCTGCTTATAGTCCATTGCCTTTGCTTCAAATCAATAAACTCTTGCCTCTTTTTGTCTATGTAATGCTTAGTATTGTATTCTTTCTTAAACTCATACAAGAAAAAATCCCAAGAAAGGTCTATAGCTGCCCTATGTTATCTGATGGTCTCCCACTACTCATATGTTTCATCTTACAAAAGAGAACTTGCACAAATTAGGTTTTCTCTATAGTATATCCAAGTTGTTGAAGAATTTTAACTATTCTCTAAAGCCAATACTTTAACTTAGCAAAAACATCCAACTGCTCTCCTATAAAGTCCAAGGTCCTCATCTTCTTTATTCTTTAAAGATATGTCTCTTAAAAAGCAAGTTGTGCTAGAGGTAGAGGTGGAGAAGGTAGCAAGAGCAGTTATGGCTTGCCTCAATAACTCAACCATTTATTGTAATAGGACTAATTATACTTGTACAGTTGGAGCTGCCTGCATAGCATCACTAGGGGTGACTATTTTGCCCATAGTAGCATCTTGTCCCATAGTAGTTGAAGCATAGCTCTCGACTTTTTCATAACCCAAAGGTATAAATTGGCTCATCTTAAACTATAAAATACCCCTTAGCCGGTTTATTTGCCGAACCCAAATAAGGAGTGACACACATAACAAGAACTTACTTTGCATGTACAAAGTTTATAAAAATGTGAACTTTCAAAAACTTTTTCTATGCTATACTATTTGGGTTCCACGTGTTGAAAATTTAGTAACATAATGGCTTTTAGGGACACTAACCCAAATAATAACCTATAAGCATAATTTTGTATACATCCAACCTCATTTCACAATTTTGTGATCCTCTAACCACTCTAACACTAATAATCTCAAGTTTAGTCATCAACACACAAATAAGAGATATCATATAATATAAACTACCCATGCACATTATAAATAAGTTTACTTTAAGGATTATAAAGCCATATGCATCACAAATTAAGCCTAATCCCTCAAATTACATAAGAGTTCCTCTATTATGATACATCATATAACATATACTAAAATAGACAAAATACCAAAAGAAATCTTCAGTTAATCTGCTTGTTGATATTGAGCCTTTGACTCTAATCTGATTTGTGATGTATGTATTGCAAAAATAACAATGTGCTAAGCGTAAAGCTTAGTGGTGTATACAATACTCTATGATAACACACATGAAAAATCAATTTATTTATCATTACATCATATGCATTCATAGCGATATAATGATATAAGCATGTAATTATAGTCATTTTATCTGTATACTACATGGCAATAGCATTTATTCATATTTAATCTCATAACAATAAAGAAAATACATGCTTCATATAATTTTTCTATGTCCTTATTCATTTGCTCATATTACTTAATAAGTGTTCCTCATTATATTTATATCAGTTTTATAATTTGCCTATACCTAAAAGACAAAGTTTGGATACTAGATAACGAGAATTGGTGACCACAAAGGTTTGATAGTGACCCAAAGGTATAGTGATGACCCCAAAGGATTTGATGGTGACCCGAAGGTCTAATATAGTAACTTGAAGGTAAATATAAATTAATTGCCTGAAGGAAAATACAGTGGACTGTAATGCCCTAACAATTATTAATCTCCTTAGTTAACTAGTAAACCTATCAAATCAAGATATGGGCATTAATCTTTATTTATATTTCACATAATTAAATCATTTGATATTTCATTGCTTTCTAGCTCATAAGTGTATTACACACGCCATTAGCATTTTCCATGCCTCAACAAAATATTATGGGTGCATAAAACATCTCCATTATAGAGTATCTCCATTATACATTAAACTTTTATGAGGTTCTCATCATCATAAAAGCATAAATTATATCTATATAAGCCTTCAACCATAAGAGGCCTACCATGCCTTAAAGTGTTATAAGTATATATTATCTAACAATCAAGTCATTTTAGTGTTGTTCACACAAATTGCATATATCTATGCTTTTCAATACTTTATATCATACAACATACTGATGAAATCACATTATGATCATAACATTAGAACATCCCTCATTTTCCCTTTCTAGGTATTTCGGGCATAAAAGACATACCACATGTATTTTCTCATTTCATGCTCACTATCAATACATTATGTGAAATCCAATTTATACATACTTAAAACTCATTTTGTAACATTGCATTACTTTACATACAACTTCAATGCTTCTATATGAGACTTACTCATACTTGACATCAATCACATATATAATTACACCTTTATGAAAATTATTCATTCTTTTCTTTCATAGTAATACACAAATCACATTTTATTCCATTCAAAGGCATAGTTATCACAAAAGTAAACATATATTTTACTCTACTCATATACATCATCACAAATAGCACTTGGAGTTTCAGCCTTAGTATATCCATGCCTAAACATCAATTATTTCATACTTCATTACATAGTGGACTCACATTTTATGCATTTTTGCATTATTTTCATTTTTTTAACACATTTTCATTTTTGAGGCATTATGACATTAGCTTAATATTACATGATTCTTTCATAGCCATTTAGTGTTTATTAGTACCCATAGGTATATATTTTGGTCAAGAATACATAAACCAATCTCATTCTTTATTTCATACCTTAATTACACTTTAACATGTCATATTATGAATGTACATCATTTTTTTGTAGCCATCATGGCATTTTAATCTATTTATCATACCATAAGTTCAATATCTCATATAATTAGATAATTTGACTTCTTATATCCATCAAAAATTAATACCATTTACTTAGGATAAGATAATTAGCTTAAACCAACTAATTATACATATTAATTGTAACACCCTCTACCCATTCTCGAAGGAAATAGATAAGGAATGCAACTTCCCATTAGTCACCTAGCCTTAGATTTTCATAAGCCTCACTCATTTAACACTTGTAACATCATCTATTTTATTTATCCATTCAGGTAGTTTCATTAATATTTCCATTTAACCTTTTTATATTGACTATTTTAATTTGATAAAAATATATTCTATGCATGTTATCTATTTTACAGAAACTTGGGCAACATAACTACCACCCGAGTAACAAACCCCAAAATATACACCTGCAAAAACACTTCTAAAATAATATTCAGCTGATTCACCATCTCTTAGACCCTTCTAGTCCCTCAATACCATATATTATTGCACAATAGTTCACAACCATCAACACATAGGGCCTCAAGCCCATAGTAACCAGAAAAGACAAATAATTATATCATCCCACATATTCAGTAATACATTAGTCACATAATTTACATACACTCAATATTTACTCGAACTAAGCCCCAACCCCACATCTATATATTGATGCCATACTATAACATCATGAAAAGTATAGAAATAATACCCTTAAAATATCTATCTACTACATTGCAAAATGACACTGAGGCTAGATAGCTACATTATTGACAACCTGTGCATCAAAATACTGATACGCTAAGTATATAACTTAATAGTGAATTTAATAAAATGAAGGCATGTCATGCATATATACATGTAACATATAGATTATGGATCATGATGCAACATGCAGAAGCCATTTCATAAAATAATATTAAATTTATTCACCTAGTCTATTATTTACATTTTTGATGTCATGTCATTATTAATTTTCCAATTTTACATTCCATAATGATTATTTGTATTAAATATCACTAATTCCTTACTATTATTAACTTTAGTGTTCATTTTTTTACATTTAGGCTTGTACTAGATAGACAACACTTTAAAGCACTAGATAAAGAGGGAATCCAGGTTGTATAGTGGCCTACATTTTGGGCCTCGGTAGCTGTACCTACCTAGTCCAATGGCCCTATCTTAAAACT
>CANXYI010976630.1:0-12844 GCA_948208565.1 Hura crepitans | reverse complement strand
GAAAAAATACATAATCTCTACAATAAGTGTATAGAATGATTCATATGCATTATATGTTATTTTCATGGTTTAAAGTATTTGTTTATACTTTTAAAGTACGTGTAAATGATGCACATGGATGACAAATGACCTTGAGTAGTTTAATATTTGTTAATACATGTGTAAATGATGCGTTAAAACAAGTTAGTGTTCTTGTTATATAGGTTATACATAATGGCTAAAAATGTGTGTGCTATGTATGTTAAAGAGGTGATCATGTGTTAAGATCAATAAATAACTTAGTTGTAATATATGATATTAATTGTGGCCTAAAAGATAATGACATGGCTAAGTTGATATAATATTATGTAATAAAGTGGAAAATTATGATGTTAATTGTGATATTACTCGATGACCAAAATATGTGTATGGCCTAAGGTAAGGATAAATGAAATTATTTTTCATTAGATTACGTGACACATGAAGCTAATGACTTCATGAGTATGTATAACTTTAATATTGCTTTGAGAATGATGAAATGGACATATTTAAATTGTATAGGTAGTTGGTTTCAAGTTAAGTATCTTGGCCTAAATAAATGATATGACTAATGATGGATACAAGAAGATAATTGATTCATTTATGGGATATATTAAGATCAAGAAATGATAAGTAAATCAAAAGGACTTAATGGATATAAATTAATTAAATAAAAGATATGAGATGTTAAAGTGTAACTAATATATGAAGTAAAGGATGAATTAGGTACATATATGCTTGATTGAAATAAGTGCTTAGGGTTAATAATGAACATTAAATGACTTTTGAAAGAAATATGTCAATATCAAGATAATGGTATGATGTTATGTGAATAAAATATGTTAGATATGGTAATAATGTTAAAAGTTATAAAATTTTATTTTACAAAGTAATAAAGTATGAAATAAATTATGTTTTAAGCATGAACATGCAAAGACCAAAATTCTATGTAGTTTTGGTAATGGTAAAGTTATTATAATGCATATGGTTTAATTTTGAGACAACTATGCTTATATATTGACTAAACTTTGTAATATATATCTAATGTAAAGAGTAGAAATATAACATTATAAGGTTTGCATGACATTATGTATGAGATATACATATTGCATGACACTATTGTTGAATGGCTTAAAATGGAGAAATTAGGTATGATTTAATGCTATTAGCATAATATGATTATATAACTATGTTGAATAACATAAAGTATTGAAAAGAATAGTTATATGTAATTTGTGTGAGCAACACTAAGATGATATTATTGTTACAAATTGAATATGTGACTCTTTTTGACATGGTATGTCTATTATGGCCTAATGGCCTCAATGGATTTGCCTTTTGCTTTTATGATAATGAGAACTTTATTGTTGTTTAATGTATAATAGAGATACTCTATGTACCCATAATATTTTTACGGCATGATAAATGCTAATGGCATGTATGAAATAATCAAAAGCTAGAAAGTAATGAATGTTAAAATGAGATTAATTATGTGAATCATAAATAAAGAGCAATGCCCATATGATGTAGATAAACTAGATTAGATAGGTTGATTGATTAAGTAGAGAGATTAGCAACTATTAAGGCATTTCGATGCTTATATTCAGGCCTTGGCCACTGTATTTGCCTTTGAGTGATTATTTTTGTATTAGACTTTCAGGTTACTATATTAGACCTTTAGTCACTATATCAGACCTTTGGATCACCTTGTTAGATCTTTGTATCAAAATGAGACCTTTATAGTCACCGTTAAGCCTTAATGGCTAATAATTCTTATTATTTATTATTGGGACTATGTCTCTTGACTATAGGCAAATCAAGTAATTGACATAAATAAGATAAGGAATAATTAATAAGTAATATGAGCAAATGAATGATGATATGAAAAGATTATGCAAAGCATGTATTTTTCTTGTGACAAGATTAAATAGAAATAAATGTTATTGCCATGTGGTATGTATAGAACATGATTATAATGAGATGTTTGTATCATAATATTGTTATAAATGCAAAATGTATATGATATAATGATAAATAAATAGACTATGCAGCTATGATAGAGTATAACATTGTATACACCCCTAAGCTTTATGCTTGCCACATTATTGTTTTTGTGATGAGTAGGTCACATATCAAATTAGAATTAAAGTCTCAATATTGATAAGTAGAACAAGAGAAGATTTCTTTCAATTTTTTTATTTTAATATATATTAAGTGGTGTATCATAATAGAGGCACTCTTATGTAATATGAGGGATTAGGTCTAATATGTGATGTTTATGGTTTTGTAATTCTTAAAGTAAACTTGTAAACTTATTTAAGTATGCATACACAATTTTATCTTGTATGATATCTCTTCCTTTTGTGTTATTGATTTAATTCGAGATTGTTGGTTTTAGAGTGATAAGAAGATCAATGAGTTAAGGTGTGATGTTATATTTATATAGAAGTGTATTGTTGTAGGTTGCTATTTGGGATAGTGTCCTCAAACAACTGTTATGCTGATTGATTTTGGACACAAGGACCCTAATATTATACACAGAAACAACTTTTGATAAAATGTGTTTTGATATACTTTACGCATAAAGGAAGTTTTCAAATATGGTTTTAAATTATAACCAATTCTATTGGTTAGGATATCCAATTGTGTGTGTTACTCCTCATTCAAGTCTAATGAATAAATTAGGTAAAGGGTGTCACATTTAGTGGTATCAAAGCTCTAGTTTAGGCATTCCTCAGTACATAAAGATTACATTTTAGTGCCTTTGCATTAAAATGCATGTATTACACAATTATATAAAGTGGAGGCTTATAATTTATTCTTTATCCTATTAATAAAGATGAGCTAATCTACACCATTAGGTGATGAGGAAGTCAAGAGCTATTTTAGACTACTATAGGGCAAGAGGATGCTAGGGCTAAACTAGTCACTTATAATAATGATTGATAGGTAGCTCTAGCCGTATAGGCATAACTAGTCCTATTATAGTCGATGGTTAAGTTATTGAGGCAAGCTATAACTATTGCTACTACACCTCCTTCACTTCCACCACTAGTATAGTTGGCTCCACAAGCCCTCCTATAGATATATCTATAGAGCATAAAGAAGATAGAGCCTTAGACTTTATAAGAGAGGAGTTAGATGATTCTGCTAAGTGAAAGTATTGGCTTCAAAGAATGTTTTGGATTCTTTAATAGCTCAAATATACACTAGAGGATAACTTGATTTGGGCAATTTTTGTGTAAGATGATGCTTATTAGTGATGGGAGACAATAAAAAAACACAAGGCAATTAAAGACCTTTGTTGGGATGTCTTCTAGGATTTGTTTAGGAAGAAATACATTACTGAACATTACATAGACATAAAAGGGAATGATTTATTGATTTGAAGTAATGGCATTGGACTATACCTAACTATGAGAAAAAAATTGCTAGATTAAGCCACTATATGAAAGAGATGATACCTACCAAAGTTCATAGATGCAATTGGTTCAAGAAGGGGCTAAACCATGATGTTAAGCTACAAGTAGCCCAAATGATGCTCAGAGACTTTTCTACTTTAGTAGTAACATGTCACACGATTGAAGAGATTCAATAACAAAAGTATGAGAGCTTCTAAAGGAAGAGGTCTTATGTATAAGGGTAAGGAAGTTTAGCTCTTGTATTTAATAAAAAGCAAAAGTTAAACTAGTTTAAATAGCAGAAGCACTCTAAAAAGAAAGATCAAAATAAGAAGTTAGGTCAGGGTTCGTATATAATGGCTAGGCAATAGACACAAACTACTAGTGCACTACCCTTTAGGGCCAAAAGTTAGTAGATTCATGCAATCATTATGTGAAGAAACATAAAGGAATTTGTTATAGATCTATTCTAAGAGTTTGTTATGGGTATGGTTCTAAGGACCATTACCAGAAGCATTGTCCTAAGAATCCTTCAACACATACATAGAGGTAAGGTTCTTCTATAGTTAGTCCTAGAGGTCAAAGGAAAGATAAGGGTGAAAGAACTAGGGGCAGCCAAAGGCATAGATTAAAGGTAGAGGGTAGAGTAAAGCCTAGATCTTTTATTAGGTAGTATGCTATTCAAGCTTGAGAGGAGGTAGACTAGCCAAAAGTGATTGCTAATACTTATTTTTTTGATTTACCCACTTTAGCTTTAATAGATTTAGGTTTAATACATTTATATATATGCACTGCATTGGCCTAAAATCAAGGGTTAGTGTTAGAGTTGCTTGATATTGGTATTATGTTTAACAACCCAATAAGTTAGCATGTCATAGTAAATATAGTCTACAAGGGATGTCCTCTGTCTTAACAAGGACATGAGTTTTTAGCCAATCTCATTAAGTTACTTTTTAATAAGTTCAACTTGATTTTGGACATGGACTAGTTGTCAAAGAATCATGCGTTGGTTGACTACAGAGAGAAGAGAATTTCTTTTCAGGTGAGGGATGGATTAGAGATTGCCATTAAGGGTGAGAGGATATATTTTTTGTCTAACATGATATCAACTATAAAAGCTATAAGAATTCTAAAGAAAGGTTATTAAGCCAATTTGGCTCATGTGATAGACACCAGATAAGTGGAACCATATGCAAGTTTAAAGTTAGTAGTGTTAAAATTTGTGAATGTTTTCCCAAAAGAGCTACATGATTCGCCATCGAAATAGGTGCTTAATTTTTGGATTGAGGTTCTACCTAGGACTATTTTAGTGTCATAGCTCTATATAGGATGGCTCTTGTGGAGTTAAAGGAGTTAAAAATTCAATTGCTGGAGTTGTTAGATAAAAGGTTTATTAGACCGTGTGTATCACCATGGGTAGCAATGATTTTATTTGTAAAAAAGAAAGACATATCCTTGAGATTATGTGTGAATTACCAATAGCTAAAAAAGTGACCATTAACAATAAACATCTGTTATCTCATATTAAAGATTTATTTGATCAACTTAGAGCGGTAGATCATCTGTTGCAATGAAATGAGTGAGCATAAACTTATGGGACCAGATTTTATCAAGGATGCAAAAAAGAAATAAAGATTATTAGAGATAGGCTGAAAGGTTCATTAAATGGATAAAAGTCTTATGTAGACTTAAAGTATAAAGATATAGAATATGACATTGAAAACAAGGTTGGGAAGAATGTTTTTGTATTTAGAAAGAAGGGCAAGTTTAGTTCGATGCCTATTAGCTAATATGAGATAGCTAAGTGTGTGGGACTAGTAGCCTCTAGGCTAACCTTGGCTTCAAAACAACAACAGATGCATAATGTGTCTCAAGTCTCTATGTTGTGGAGATATAGATCTAATCCCTCACATGTCTTATCTAATAAAGAGGTTGAGATATAATTAGTTATGTCATACGAGTAAGAGTCGATGAGGATCTTAGATAGTGAAGTAAAAGGCTATAGAACAAAACCATGCCATTAGTTAAGATGTTATAGAGGCATCACAACATAAAAAAAAGCAACGTGTGAAAGTGAATCTAAGATAAAGGGATAATATCATAAACTATTAGAACTAGGTAAATTCAAGGATAAAATTTTTTTATGAGGGGAAGAAAATGTAACAGTCAAGAATCTTAGGCTTATAAATACTACTTCTATAAACATGAATCATATTTCTCGAGACCTGAGTCACACTAATGTGATTGAATGGAAGATTTAGTCATAAATTATTTGAGGCAAATTTTGAAATAAAAACAAAGTCAATAAGATGGTTGAAAACAATTTTAAATATTTCACGACAATGTCTCATAAATAGTGACGCAGTGTAAGCTGAGCCATATAATATTATGTTTTTAATCAAATTGAAATGAAATTGATACAACCTTATACTCAAATATATTAGATAGTCCATTGGCCTTAGAATTAAAATTTTTTGTTATTAAGAAGTACTTTATAAAAATCTAACCAATATATAAGTGATGTTTTTAATTAGTTTTTTTTTTTTTTTTGTTTTTTGAGCATAAGTTTTTTTAGGCCTTTGGGTTATATTGTAATAAGTTTTATGGGATGTTTTGAAGTGTCTTTTAAGGTGTAAGATAAAAGGAAGAAATTTTAAAGAGATAGATAATGGGCTGGATTAAAGTGAGCATTAGGATTGATAAAGAACAAATTTAAGCCATTAAATCTTATGACTCTTTAAAAAAGTCAAAGTCTTATTACTTGGTCAATACCCAAGTAGTACCTTATCTTATTCCTTTCTCTTCCATTTCTAGTTGGTGCCCCCTCATCATCTATCCCTCCATTTTTTTTCTTTCTTTTTCCTTCACTTTTACTACTTCAAAGCATATTTAAACACTAAACCCTTATTATTGAAGCTTGCTTTTAATAAGTAATACAAGAAATAAAGGTGTATCTTGAAGAATGTTGGAGATAGTGATCTTGGCAAATAGTAGCCCATTTTTGAGTAAGGGTTTACATCTTTAATAACATACATTTTAAAGGTCTATTGGGGGTTATATAAGTGACATTTAAGGTTATATTGAGTTTTGGAAGTGCATATGATTCTATGTGATTTTTTAAATATTTTCCTATAATATGTTTTGTAGAGTAAGAAGGAATAAGTAAAGCCTAGGGGAAAGAGAAGGTCTAGAAAGGCTTTTAGATTTATTTTGGCTCATACAATAAGTTTATAATGATTTATAAACATTTTGTGTGATTTTCATGGTTTAATGTATGCATTTATACTTTTGAAGTATTAGTAAATGATATGTATTGAAGAGAAATGACCTTTAGTAGTTGAATGTTGTTTAATGTATGTGTAAATGATGATTTATAACAAGTTAGTGTTCTTTTTATGTTATTTATACATGATGGTCAAAACCCAAGTTAGGGTGGCATGTGTGTGTCATGTATGGTAAAGAGGTAATCAAGTGTTAAAATTGTAACATCCATGCATATATTTATATGGTTATTGAGACTAATTAATTTGCCAGTGATGAAAGTAAGAATTTATATGAATATGCAGTTAATTAGAAGGGGATTTTTGTATAAAAAGGAAATATTAATTAAAAGGTAATGAGGTTGTAAATTTATGAATGGGAAATTTATCCAAGGTGAATTTTTAAAGTTTAATGAAGTGCATGGAAACTTATGTTTATTACAAGAGAATATACAAATGAAGGGATATGGAGAAATCAAGGGTATAATTAAAATTGGCTAAGAGAATAGGGATTATTAAGAGAATTATGCATAAATTGGTTAAAGCTTAAAAGATTTCAAAGATTAATTATGTCCAAGTAACTAAAAACAAAATAAAAAAGAGGCAGCCAAGATAGAGATAAGAGGTAGAAGACCAAGAAATGCCCCAAATTTTAATGCCAATTTCACTATCTCTACTCTTAACTCCTTAAAGTTAGTAGGGAAAGGGTAATTTGATGAGGAGAAATTTAAAATAGAAACTAATTTTGATACAGCTAAACTCGAGTTTTTTAAAAAAGGAGCTTAATTGAAGGAGAATGGAATCTAATTTCTATCAAGTCAAGATTATCATAGCAAAATTGAGAAATACTAGAAATCATGTTCATTACTGATCATAGGTACAAATTTCAATCCTATCTACATATATGTTGTTGTTGTTATGGTTAGTGGGTGACAAATATGAATTGTATGTTGAGGTTTTACAGGGAATGATCAAATGAATATAAGACTGAGAACTAAAGGAGGGTTAGGTTTAGTTTTTCTACTTTAATAAATTTAATTTTGATTTTGGGAATCTAAATTAGGCAATTAAGTGTGAGAATTAGTCACAATATGGATTATAATGGTAGAGATAAGGGTAATTATGGATGCATGGTTAGTAACATGCGATAGTTCTGGGTTGTATAAGGTTGTCAAAATATAATAGTGAGCATTGCCAAATTTCTACAAAAATTGTGTCTACTATAGTAGGTTTTTAAGAGGAAAATTAAATGTTGTAAGATGTTTCCAAGGAATGATATTTCATAGTTGCTATAGTGAGGAAATTGGTTTGCTTATATTTTAACGGTGTAAGCTGAAGTAAGGAAAATGGTTTGCTACAGATTCAAAAATAACATGTGACTTAATTTCACTAAAGCCAAAAAAGAAGCAAAGTTTCCAAGAGAGAGGAGTAGGTTCCAAGCATAAGTAAAGGTAAAAGAGCCAATTTTAGGTATATACCCTATCCTTCTATACTTCAAAAGATTAATTGAAATTAAATATCCTTTTTTAGAATAAAATCTGATATAAAAATAGCTACATTACCAAATCTTTTTTTACGAAATTGAAAAAAATATGATTCAGTAAAGAGAAATTGAGATTAGGCCTTTACATTTTCCTATACAATCAAACTAAGAAGTATCTATTGAAGTAAGCCTATAGGTGCTAGTGTGCTTTTGGTTAACAATGAGTCATTACTCATCTTACATATATTACTAGACCTGTACATATATGATACATGTAGATATGAATATAAATCAATAGGTTGTGATTGAAACATTAATCTTACTAGGGTATGATTAATAAGATTACATAGACAATAAAATAGAATGTTAGCTAAGGAATCTACATGATTGTGAGCAAGGTTATTAGCTTGAGATGAATAATTTATGAATGTAAGCCAGTTTAATTTCCTCTAAGTTTCAATAGTAGCTTAATGTAATAGGGTATAGGTTGATATTGAAAGTGAGGAAACATTGTGGTTAGAGGTTTGAGATTGGTGGAAAATGTTACTTGATGATCACTTTAGGTTTCAATATTGGTAGCTACATCTATGACACCCCTTACCAGATTCCTAAAGAAAGCCGATAGGCAACGTACTTCCCATTAGGTCACCCAGCTTAAAATTTCTCTAGACCTGTAATCGCTTAACTCTTATAGATTATTTATTATTTGGATAGATATTGCCTAGATTCTAGCCTATCAAATACATATTATTGTTTAGGGTATATTTAACAAAAAATTCCATCTGATAAAAAACTATAGATTTTATAGAAGTTTAGATAGCATAATAGCTACATGGGTGACAGTCGAAAAAATTTAAACTTTGAAAAGCACTTCTAAAAACCTCAATTGCATCTCCTATCACCATTTGGACCTTTCTGGTCCTCTATTATCAACAATATATATCATTAATAGACATTCAAACTTCACATAAGGCCTTAGGTCCAAAAACATTAGTATTAGATAGAATTTGAACATTTAGATAAAAGGACCACTTTATACATCACTGATTTACAGTTATAATCACAAACATTAGCATCTCTTAAGCTAGTTGAACTCATAACCTATATTATTTACATGAGTGCCTACTAAAACCATTAAATGTACAAAATCTTATACCCTTTAATGCCTCTATTGTTACATTGCACAATACTTGAGGCTAGAATACTACCTATTGTTACTTGCACACCAAAACACAGGTATACTGTGTATGAAACTCAATGCTGAATTTGATATAATAAAAACATGTCAATGCAAGCATACATAGAATCAGATATGCCATGGATGCATCAATGTAATATATAGTGGCCATGTATTCTAGACATCAGGCTTAACACTAGCCCTAGTGTAGTTGCACATCTTGAGGCCCCGACTGTTGCACTAGCCTATTATGATAAAATGACAGCAATATCAATAAGATAGTGTAGTGGCCCATCTTATAAGCCCCGACCACTGCACTGGCCTAGTCTGATAAATTGACAAATATCTAGCAGCTGTAAATTCATAGTTGACCAGTCAACTCATCTAGTGGGTGTCTAACTAATGTGCTAACTGTCTTTGATTTGCATTTATTTTCTCACTAATCATCATCTTAAATTATTTACAATTGACTAATAGATAGCTATTATTTATTTCCTATAGTCAAATTTTAGCCAAATAGTTATGGGTCTATTTTATAACCAGATAGTTATAGTTCAATTTTTAAAAAGGTAGTTATAGGTCCATTTTTGTCTATTTCATGCCATTATCACAAGTAATTCTTCATGTCCATGTCAAGTCCCTATTACAAATCATTGCTACATAAATATTTTTCATTACACAATTATGGGCCCGTTTTATTTTTAGCGATATAGCTATAGGTCATTTTCTATTTTCCATAGGCCATTTCAAGCCATGTTAAAATGCCATTCTAAGCCACAAATATCCTCATTCCATTTAATCTAAAAAGGCAACAACAATGGCCTCAAATTGCCATCAAAGTCAAGTATCTAAAGTGCCAAAAGTTCATGTCCTAATTTATGGCTTTTTAGGTCAAATTTTAGGTTATTTTTTTTATCCATGCCTTACAAGTCAATGTCATGCAATTTCATATACCATTTATTAACCACTTTTTGTTACATTAACTCACTATACCATATGCCATATCTCCATTCATGATTACACATATTCCAACCTAATTGTATATCAAACATCACATGTTCATTATGTCATGCTAATTATAAATAGCATACATCCTACCATACCATACTTACCATACACACTATGTCACACATACCTCTTGGCCATTGCTTGTTCATGATCATGCACATGCCTTTTCTTATGTTTCATCACAAGTACACATTACATATCATCATTTTAGCATACACGCACATGCACACATGGCATACCATGCCTACCATGCCCAGACACATCACACACATGCCTCGGCCATACCATGGTCACACTTACACATGTATCTTCTCACCAAATTCACCACCCATGCATACATACCTATGTCAAACACATCAATTCCCATTATTTGCACTATGGTTGCATGCCATACTCACTAATCACATGCCATGATACATGCCTACACCACCTGATCATAACAATTTGATGCCAACACATACATTATCCTCCCTAAATTTACATCGACCCCATATGTACTCAAGCAATATATTGCATTATCCATCATATACATCATGTACACATATATAACACCACACACAAACCTCACATAACTTTTGACCAAAATGGGATTATAGCCTTCCATTCCTTTTTCTCACTAATTCAATATGCCAATCATCATTTTCATACACACTTACCATCAAACTAAACATATATCCATAATACATATATAGTACCTAATCAAATAACTACTTTCATATATAATTACATGATAAATCACATTTAAATCAATATGGCATGCTTTTATTTAATCAAATTCATATAGCTAGATTACTTTAAAAGTTTTTTCTACACCTTAGGATGTTTAATTGCCTTGTTAAACATCATCCCTTCTCAACCCTATATACACCACATATTAACTTAGAAAAAATCCTAAAAATCATACAAAGCTCAATTCAAGAATCTAAAAATGTGGAATTTCTTATAATCATATAGGTTATCTATAACTAAAATAAAACACGAAGAAAAGTACTTACACCTATACTTGGATTTTAGCCCACCATTTTATGTACTGTTGGTCCCAAAGCACTTAAGAGGAGGGTGAATTGAGTGTTTAAAAAACTTTTTTGATAAGAAAGAAATTTCTATTCTATGTTTCAAAGTAAATGCAATTTAGAATACTTTATTCTAAATCTGATCTAACACTTTAAAAGGAATATATAACTCAGAGATTTTTAGAGTCATGTAAAATTCTTTTTAAGACATTCAGAAGTTTTAGAATCAATCAAGAATGCTTTTAAACATTAATGAAAACAAGTTAAAGCATACGATAATAATAGAGTAAAAATTAACTCGAGATTTTTTTTAGAGTAAAAATTAACTCAAGATTTTTATAGTAAAAATTAACTCAAGATTTTTATAGTGGTTCAGCTATCCCAAGCCTACATCCACTTCTCAAGTCAACACACTTGAGTTTCCTTTCAATTTCTCTTTTCCCTAGTAAGAGCAAAAACCAAAGTTACAATTTTTAACAAACTACCCTCAGTCTTTTACTAGATTGATATAAAAAGCTCAAGCTAGATCTATTCCCAAGATTTTAGGTTTTACAAAGGATACAAACTTTTAATATAGAAGAAATACCTCACTAAAAATAAGAATAGAATTTATCTTAAGGAAAGTGGCGTAATGAATGAAGCATACAAGTGTGGAGATTATTAGAATAATGATTAAAGCAGAAAATGAAATGTATTCCAACACTTTTCCTTTTTGTTTCTCTTGTATTTCAATTGAAAGAACTTGAGCCTATTTATAACAAAAAGGTCTTTTACTGTTAGAAAAATAATATTTATCCATTTGAGTCAGAAAAGTACTTTTCAAAAATTTGTTTGTTATTTTGTCTTTTCTGTTTAAAATACTATTATAGAATACTTTGGTTAGATTAGAGCAGAGTGTTCTAAATCAATTTTTCAAAGATTAATTTTTAGAAATAAAAATCTGCATGATTAAGTGAGTGTACGTGATCCTCAATTTCATTCTTTATACAAATAAACTCTTAGAAGTATAAAATTATCACACACTTCATCTTAATCTCTTTATCTTGGTGGATCTTTTCTTATTCTTTGATTTCTCTATGTAGAGCACCAGTAATACTTAAATAAGGAGATATTTTAAGGTTTTATAGAGATCATCAAAATTTAGGATTGTAACCTTATTGAGCCAACAATCTCCCCTATTTTGATGATGTAAAAAAAAACTTTAAATCATGCTTTTAATGTAAAGATAGATACATATCCTCCCCCTAAATATATGCATAGATATAAAGAAACATAGAGTCTAATCATATATATATATATATATATATATATATACATTCTGTGATAAATTGAGGGACCAATTTGAAATACTGATTCTATCAAGGTCTAACCAAAATAAAGTCAAATCCTACTTGTGATCCCTAATTTCTCCCCTTTTTTGACAACATCAAAAAGTGAGTGAAATTAAGGTCATCCAAAATGACCTTGAAACAGACATAACAAGG
>CANXYI010976625.1:0-10131 GCA_948208565.1 Hura crepitans | reverse complement strand
TTCACAAAGTTGACATAACTCTTAGCTGCACATGCCTAACATACCAACATGTATTCTTTCATCAATTTAGAAGAATACATTACATGCAAACCCCAACCTCATCAATTCATGCTTCAAATATCCTAATCACACATTAAGCATTATCAACATATAATAACCCTTATAGCTACCTCTCGGTCAACTATGCAAAGTCCACCCAAACTCAATTATTTTCATTAATCACCCATGTGAGTTACCTTTTATTGAATTTATGCTACATTACCTTAATTTAATCACTTTGCTAAGCTAATTCACACACTTATTACCTTCACAACCTAAGAAAAGAGCTCTTGGAAATTAGAAGCATAAAGTAAATAGAGGAATTCACTTACCTCCTTTCCTTGAAGATTAAAATGCCACCATTCTAAGGCTACCAGCTTCCATTCTAGCCTTCCACGGTAGCTTCTCCCTTGTCTTTCAAGCCCTTCCTTGCCTTATTTCACCTCAAACCAAAGCCACACACATCTCTATAGGTGTTAGGTACCTCAAAGAACCTTTTACAGCTAAGAAATCACCATAAAAACCAAAGAAAGAGTAAAGAACTCACCTTTGGTACCCTTACTGGACTGCTTCTATCTAAAAAACTTTAATGAATTTTATCTCCAAATTGAGAAATCCTTTTTACCTAATTCCTTTTCCCCATGGTGCCTAACAAGCAAACTTAAATTTAGAAACTGAAATCACCATTTTTGGTGAAGGATTAAAGAAGTTCTAGCCAGCCAAAAAAGCAGCTAGCGTCAGGATTTTTAGGTAAAAAAAGAGAGGAGTTCTCTTTTGTTTGAGTGGAAAATCCACTTGTCACAACTTAGGGACACTTGTCAAGGCCCTAAGCCAGCTGGCAAGTGCATGGGTAGGGTCCACAGCCATCCAATCCATCTCAAAATGGTTCGATTTTTTAGAAAATTTTGAAAAGTCACTCCAACCTCCAAAAATTACACTATTTATTTTAAAATTCCTATTTTAATCCCCTCTACTTGCTCATAATTTTTCATGGCCAAATTCCATTAATAGGGCAGTTTTCAAATTGCCTCAATTTACATGCCAACCTAAAAAATTACAAAAATTTGCAAAAGACCTCCGATTTCAAAATTCTTTCACTAGTGGACTTAGTATAATTTTTGAGCCTCAGGGTCTACTATTTTTGAGTCTATCTAGGCACATCTTGGGTCAATCCTAGCCTAAAAAATTTGTATTATATCGGGAGGTAGCTTACAGTCCGAAATGAATTATTGGTTCTGATAAATTTTTAAATTTTATCCTTTTCATTAAATTAAAGCCCCTCAAAGTTTCATGACTAGTGTTACTACCTTGACTTGCACGCAAGTGACCTAGCACCCTAAGCGCACTTCTCAGGCCTAATGGCACTATTCACGGAGACTTGGAGCACGGGCATTACAAAACAATGTGTTGGAATAATGAGAATGAATGTGTATGCTAATGGACCTATAATGGCCGAATGAGATTGTGTCATGTGTGTATGAAGATTAAAGTAAACATGCTTGTAAATAAGTGTTATGATGATGAATATGTAGTAAATGTACAAGTAATGAATGAAACGATAGTAAAAGGCTTGAAATGAATATATGTGTTGAGGAACTTATAATGGCCAAACCATGTATTTTGAATGATCTGAAATGAATTAGTCATTAAGGAATAAAAGGATGGTTGAATGGTGTTGTTTGATATATGTATGAGGTTTATGTAAATAGTGAATGTTAATGTATGTGAATGAATGAGATAATGATAAATACAATGTATAAGGTATGAAAATGTGGTGAAATGTAAGAAAAGGAATGCGTAGGTTATGAGACTTAGTGTGGCTGAGATATACATGGTGACTGGGTGCATGTGAAATGGCCAATAATGTATAAAAATAGCTTTACATTGTAAAGGAAAGATAAATAAGAAAACTATTAAAGAATAGAAATAAAAAATAAATAAAATGGTAACTTATAGCTTAAAAGAGTATTATGAAGTTGATTAGTGTAATTGATGTAATTGGTGTAAAAGTGTGTATAAATGATGTATATATGATAAAATGATGAGGAATGAATATGTGTGATATGGATTCTATAATGGCCGAATGATGTGTGAATGAAGTATGTATGATTAAGGAATGTGCATGCATGTGAATGAATGATTTAAGGGTGAAATTAATGTGTAATGTATGAAAATATGATGAATTCCTTAAAAAGAAGTGTGTATATTAATGCACATAATGTGGCCTAGACATGTGACTTGAATAGTTGAAAATGAAATGGACATTAATAGACATAAATGGCCTTAAGTTGATAGGAAAAGGATTTTAAGAAAATGTGTGATGAAAAAGAATGAAAACTAATGAAAGTGTAATATTTTACATAAAAGTGTGTTATGAGAAGTTAGGCACATTGAGAAGTGCAATAAACTATATAAAAATGTGTCAAAAATGGTGGAAATAAGTATGGATGGCATAGAACTTGGAATGGCTGAATGAGGTATATATGTGTTATGTGTGAATATTGTATGTTCAAGTATGTAAACGAATGATGTATTAATGAATAAGAAATATAGATATGTATAATGCATGAAAATATGGTAAAATAACATGAAATAAATATGCATGTATTGGAGATAAAAATAGCCAAAACATGTATTGAATGTATGTGATTGGGAATTGGTCATATAAGTATGAAAATGGCCTTAAATTGTAATGGAAATGAGAACTAAAGATGCACATAAATAAAGTGAATGAAAATTTATGAAAATGATTATTTGACATAAAAATATGTTATGAGAATTAAGGCGTATTGAATGTGCAATTAGTTATATGAAATGAGACTTATGATGATCATGAAATAAATAAGGTAATATGATGAAAAACATGGCGAGAAGACAAGGGAATTGCAATGACCAGTGATTATATAAATCACTTAGATGACACTATAAAGAACAAAATAAGGAAAAAATGAGTTTGAGCAATGTAAAATGACCTAAAGTTGAATGAAAAATAAAAATAGACATATGGCCCATATAGTTAGATGCCCACTAGATAGGTTGACCAGTCAACTAGGAATAAATCAGCTATTAGGTTTGATCATTTAGATCAATACCATTTTTGTCATGACTTTGGGCAGGTGCAGCCGTCATGGTTCATTCAAAGCCACTGCACAATATTTATATGGGATGGTGCAGCAATGTTTTGGTTTCTAGAGCCATTGCACAACTATTATGGGCTAGTGCAATAGCATTTTGGTTCATAAAACCACTGCATATCATGATGTAGGTGTAGCTACAGTGAAGGTCCAAAATATGAACCACTGCACAACTAGGATTTTGCTATCCGGTGTACTTAGGTGTAGTCTATCAGTATAGGCCTAATAATTAACATAAATGTATGTGATAAATGATGAATGAAATAAATATTTGGCATGAAATGATGATATAGACTAGAACGGGAAATTAAGATAAAATCATAAATGACATGTGAAATAGAATATATATATATATATATATATATGATTTAATGCAGGGTATTGATATAATGGTCTATTTAAGAATATTAGATTGTTGTAAATGCTTGATATTATATATGATAAAGGAAATGGAGGCTTGATATGATGTAATGACTAGGAAAGATATATGAGAACAAAAAAATATGATGAGAAATATTGTATTGTCCTACTTGTCAGTGATTTATATTTAAACTTGTAACACCCCTATTGGATCCTTGAAGAATCCTGATAATAGGTGCAATTCTAATCCTACCACCCATCCTATTTATCCTTCATACATCAACATCTCATAGGCCTCAGGCCCCATATTCAATTTCAATATAAAATTTAAGTCACAGATCACACAAGTATTCATTCATTTATGCTAAAGTTGTTCACACAAATTCTTAATATAAATATATTATAGAACCTTAGCAGCTACTAAGCATGTTGGACACATAACCTATAGCTATTACATGAGTGACACTACACATGATAAGGCAAGTAAAAATTATCATCCTTACTGATTTTGCTGCTTCACTGCACCCGTCTTGAGGCTATCCCGCTATTCTTGTTTATTTGCACACCAAAACATTATTACACTGAGTATAAAACTTAGTAATGAATTTAATTAATTAAAAGTATGTCTCACCTATTACACACAAGTAGGTAAATATATGCATATTATAAGTTAATACATAAGAAGGTCAAATAGTAATATGACTATCTTTACACTTAATTATATATTGTTATACTCCTTCAAAAAGTTAATTACCTTCAGGACACTACACTTATTTTATCAGGTGGTTTAGATAGCTATTTAACTCTTATATTAAGATTAATTTAGCATAACTGCTAATAAAATTATGTACATTGTATGCTATCCTTCTAAGGTATTCCCTAAACACACCTGCATGTACATGTATTAATCTCAGTTAATTATTTCCTTTGGCCCACTTACATTTAATTTACTTATATTTAAGACATCATATTCATTTGACTAGTAAATCAGTCAAAAGTAATAAAGTTCAAGTTTATACTTAGGCCCCACTAGGTACACTATACATAAATACACTGGATCTAAAAGGAATAACTAGTGCAATGGTCCTTATTTTGGACCTATGCCACTGCACCAGCCTGAGTACCATTATAGAGATTAGTCATAGCCTCTCCATACATAAATGTTATATGACATAATAAAGATCAGCCCATGGGCCTCCTCAACCACAAATAATCACTTATAACTGGGTGACATGATAGAGATCAATCAGTAGACCTCTCCAACCACCAAATAATCTCAAAGCCAGGGTGACATAATAGAGATAAGTTTGTAGGCCTCTCCATTAACCAATAGATGATCTCAAGAATTAGGTGACATAACAGAGATCAGTCCATAGATCTCTCCAACCACCAGGTAACTAGTGGCTGTTAAACCCTAAGTTGATCGGTCAACCCATTTAGTGGCTGTCTACTAATGGGCCATAAATTTTCATTTCATGTCTATTCCTTTACTTATCATCTGTTTATGATATTCTTGACTCAAAAACAAATAGTTGTTAACTTTATTTGACAGTCTACTCTTAGCCTAGCTAGTTTCGAGCCAATCATCTGAGTGTTCCATTTAGTTTATTACTAACCATCATATAATAGTACTTAGAAGTGGTTATCATTCAGATACAATGTTATTCTAATAGTTGAAAATTGACCTGAATAGCTATTGATCAAATTTGGGTCTTGCCAGACAATTTTAAGTCTATTTTTGTTAGTCTAACTTAAATTTAAGTCATAAATATGTTTGGGGCTATTTATTTAATATTATAGCTTTTTATGTATCAACTTCATTAGCAATGTTTTAATTAAGTCTAGAATGATCCTTTTCTTAGGACATTTATAAGTCACGTCTCGGGTACTTATCACTATCATAAGCCTGTAGCCATTAAAATTCCTATCATGTTCATAGGCTTATAGCAATTATATTCTAGGCATTCTTTCATGCCTTGTGCCATGTTAACAATTTGCCCTTATAGGCTCAAATGTCTTAATTTCATATTATCATAAGCCTGAGCCAATATTTTTATTGTCACTATTATAGGCCGTAGCCATCACATTTTAATCATTTTCCTAGCCCTTATTTCATTCTAAACAATCAGCCATTATGGGCTCAGGTTTATATCAAATTATAGTCTCAACTAGATCTTGAAGGAGTTCTACATGTCATGTAAACTAATCTACAAAAGGGGCTTATAATGTAGGCACTAATTTATGCCATTTTGACTCACATCTATAGGCTACATTTTTAACTTCCTTTTTAAGGCATTCAATACATTTTCCCATCTTTTAATTATAACCATTATTTTATTTTCTATTACCTATCTATTTACATGCCATATTACTTTCACAAGTAACTTATTTTATTACATTCATAATATAAAATTAAAACTCTGTGAAGTATGTTGTTCTCATGCACTAGTATTAGCTTACATACTTATGTTCATAAAAAAAACCCTCTTGGCTTATTTATTTCTATTACCCAAGGTATCCATTTTGTATGGGTTGTTATGCTCCCTTAGTATAAATTATTATCCTAGAGTACAAGCAATTATTTAAAAGCCATTTACATATTGTCAATTTCCTCACACTTGACATATCGTATCACTTCATCTCCACACTAAAGTCACCCCATTATTTTAACTCCATTTTTCTCTTATGTAGATTATTTATACCCTTAACAATATAGAATTAAACTTGCTTAATACCATTATTCCCACACTCTAACCTTTATATATATATATACTATCTATATTTTTATTTGATCAACATGTTAATAATTTGGCCCTAAATAAATTTATATACCAATCATGCAAAGCTTAATTAATTTATCACCCAGATGAATTTTCCCATACCATGCTTAACTTTTCCATGATTCTTGTGTTACCTTCACTTTAACCCACACTTTAAGCCCCTCAATCACCTTTTGGTCTAGTCCTTTTTAAAGGTGATTTATATGCATCTATTCCCAAGCAACCACTTACATTTTGTTTGTGCACACATACATCTCTTAAGTGTTTTTCTTAATGCATATATATCTACATATGTGTATATATACCTTATCTCCTACATCTCTAGCTTTTTATACCTCACAAGGTGACTTAAGAATAGTTTTACTCCATTTTAAATCATATACACATAAAAAATCACCATTTAAGTTCCATAGTCCTAGCAATTTCACCATAGTTCACTCATACTATCCTTACTATTTCATGTCACCCTTACACTCAGGGCCCACACCCACACTCACACATATATACACTATTGTGTCACAAAAGAATTATCCTTCACATAATACAATCTATACCAGCCCCTCATGCCATCCAAAAACTAAAGTTTCCTACTCTCATGCATAAGGTAGCAAATAGATACACCCATACACACATCAAATTCACGTTATTTCACACAATTTACCATTAAGGCTCACATGCACGATTCCAACTAACATTTAAGAGCTCATCTTACCATTTCATCAATTCCACATTGAAGAAAACCAAGGCACACACACTCATATCTAGCAAAAATTAGGTTCATGCTATTTTTAAGAAAGTTTATAGCCAAGAATTTCATCCAAATGCCACAAAGGTCCAAGGAAAATAAACCATAGCAAGTTCCTAATAACTTGAATCCTACCTACTGTAATTGTCTACACTTCAACCAACAAGGAACTAATAGAAAAAGAATAGAAAAAGAGAGGGAAAAAATGAGAAAGAGAGGGAGGTAAGCTCCTAATTGAATTAAATTCACTAACCCCTTAATGAAGCTTGCCATCTTCAACTTCAAGCTCATCTCCTCTTTGCTGTACTTCATGCTTTCTCCTTACATGAACCACCAAAATCCAACATACATAAGATTAATCAAGGAACTTGATCAGCTATGCCCACTTAAGTGAAGAAATTCTCAAAGAAAAATTGACCTGAAACACTGAAATCACCCTACTCTGCCATTACACCTCCTTGCTGCCTATGGAGTTTTACTAGCTTCACCTTGCTTCTCTTGGCACCTTAACCATCCCCATGGCGGGCCATTCTCCCATAACTTCTTTTCTTCATCATCTAGCATGAATTCTAGGTGGTACTCAATAGGGGTTGCTAGTTGAAACAGCCTGGAACAGGGGAGGAGAAGGTAAAACATGACCAGGATTTTTTCAAGGAGGAAGGGAAAGAAGGAAACAAAAGAAAAAAAATCCAATGAAAGTTAGTGCCCATATGGCTTTTAGGAGTTGTGGCCATGTGGCACAGTTGTTGAGTGGGATTAGAGGGCCCTTGGTTCATGTTATAGGGTTCTCGAACACCCCGAGTTTCAAATTCCTGAACATAGGGGCTAATAACTTTGGGGATTTTTTTAAATCACATGGTTATCAAAAAAATGCACCGTTTATTCCTAAAATCATCATTTGACCCCAATTTCATGCTTGCAAAATTTCATGACGAAATTCCTTCGAGAAGTACTTGAATTGAAAATTGAGTGTTTCGCGACAAAACTTTGGGAATTTTTATACAGCTGCTCGGACCTTTAAAAATTGTCATGTTAGTTTCTAAAATCCTTAAATACATTCAATTAGAGGCATGCCAAATTTAATGGCCAAATTCCTTCGGGAACTAGGCTAGCAAAATTTTAGGGAAATCGTAATTCTACTGAAAACCTGAAAAATCTCAAATGACGTCAAAAAATTGTACCATTGATTTTAAAATTCCTTATTTAATCCCAATTGCATGCTCATAAATTTTTGTGGCCCAATTCCTCTGATAAAATAGTTTTTAGACTACCTCAATTTTTATGCCAACCTCGAGAATCGTGAGAATTTGCAAACAAGCTCTAATTCTAAAAATTCCTTCACTATTGCACTTAGTGAAATTTTTAAGCTTCTGGGTCCACTATTTTTGGGTCTGTCTTGGCACATCTCGAGTCAATCCTAGCTTGAAAAATTGTTATTAGCCCGATGGGTAGCTTACAACCTGAAATGAATTGTTAGTTATGCTAAAATTTTTATTGAGGTTATTTTTACCCTTTTTCAAGCCTTTGAAGTTTATTGGGAAGCATGTCGTGCCTTAGGACTCAAGCCAGTGATTTGGCACACTAGATGCCCTTTTTTGGGTCTTGAACACTATTCTCAAAACCCTAGTGTATGGGCATTACAGTTTAAGGTTAAATGGCCTATTAGATAAACACTTACTAGATGAGTTGACTGGTCAACTTAGGGATCCATAGTAGCTACTACAATGTCTACTTTTTAGATAGCGTCGGTAAAGCAACATAGGTCTCTATTAGGGCCACTATACTAGTCTATTAGATAGACACCTTTATATCCTTGCCACTTGAAGCTAGATTTGATATTGCTAGTGCAGCGGCATAGGTCCCTACGGGCCACTGCACTAGTCTATTAGATAGACCAATCTGCTAGGTAGACACAGTCACTTCATCATAGATCTTTTATATGATGCCAGTACAATGACATAGGTCCTTAAGGGCCACTACACTAGTCTATTTGATAGACTAGTAGACAACTTCTTATCATTTGCACCTTGGGTGCCAGAATTCAATTGAGCCGGTGCAGCGGCATAAGTCTAGAATAGGGACCACTGCACTAGTTTATTTCCCTCTAGTTCTAGTGTGTGTTAGGGTTATCTCCTAAGATGGGCCAACTGAAGTAATTATATAAGACTAATAAAATGTGCATATGACTATGAAATCAAACATAGGGGCATTTTGGTAGTTTTTCATTCATAAGGCGTAAAGGCTTAAAATGGTATAGGTTATGCATGTAATAATTAATAATGATCCTAGAACATAATTTACATGAATTATAGTGATTAATTGGACAATTTACGGATAGAAACACCCTAGGGGCAAAATGGTAATTATGCATACTAGTTTCTTAAATTCAATCGGGATATCAGAATAAGACGAGAATATAAGTATAATGTATGGATAAACTACTGGACATGTCTTAAATGTTTGAATTCACTACTGAGTATTTTATACTCAGCATACCTATTTCAATACACGGGTACCAAGAGCAAAGATGTCACCTCATAAAGTAGGCAATGGAGTTCAGAGGCCATTTTTTAAAAGGTTGATCATGTATAGTTGTATATCTTTTACTCTCTATCTACTTAGGTGGGAAAAATAGGTGAGATGTATAAAGGGACATAGGACTGTATTTTTATTTATATATATAAATGAGCTATGTTGTAATTAATCATTTGTTAACCTCTAGTTTATGTATGCCTTATGTGAATTTTTGGGAGCCTGAGGCTCTATATGCTTTCTTAATTATGGCTTGAGGCCTATGATTGCTATCCAATGGATGTTGATGATAGGATGTTATCTAGGGGACCAGAAGGGTTTAGGAGATATGATAACTATTATAAAAGTGTTTTATGGGTTAAAAAAATTAGGACAGTGACCCGAGCAGCTAATATGCTATTGAATTTTTAGTAAATACCTAAATGTGTTAAAAATGCTCTGTAATTGCATGATTATGATAATATGGACCTAAATAAACTCTAGGAATAGACAAGGCTAAGTTTAGAGTCAGATAGAATTGATTAAGTACAATATACATAAA
>CANXYI010976597.1:0-10591 GCA_948208565.1 Hura crepitans | reverse complement strand
TTGCCTTTTCATTCTCACCTCTCACTGTATCATTGCCCTCGTTATTCAAAGCATCCAAGTTAGAGGAAGATAGATAATTATCTTGACATGCAAATTGCATTTCATACCATAACATTATGTTGTGCCAACATTATATTTGCTCTTGTACAATATATTACATTGTGGCGTATTTTCATGTACACTTGTATTGATCACATTAGTGGTTTGACTAGGAATATTCGGCACATACTGGATTCCTACAACAAAATGTTTTTTTCTCCACAATTAATTCCATTAGTGTGTAACCTAAAAAACATTCAATATTTTCATATATTTGACCAATGTAATCATCATCATTCAAATCCATTGCGGTCCAAAATATTGCCCCTTCATTAATTATAGGACATTTGTATATAAATCTACAAACTTGCACACTAACTCAAGAAAAGTTGGCTTCATCTTAATTTTTATCCTCCTTGACGTCACAGTTCAATTAAATGTATCATATTGAAAACCAGCTATACCCAATCCCATTTGACATCTAGAATGAATAAGAAATGCTATTGGTATAGACATTTTATTGTTACTTACAAATATCATTCATATTTTCCCAAAATGTTATGTTTTCAACACATTCCTATGTATAAAAAAATAAAATACTTTTCCTAGTTTCCAGTTTTTTTTTCATAATATTCATGTTAATTAAATAATTATTAACTATTTTTAATTAATACAATTGTTAATTTTTTAAAAAATTCAGTTATTTTTTTCATTTTACATAAATCATTAAATATTTAAGCTAATTTCTTACATTTTCCCATAGATAAATTCATCTAATTATTCCAATAATACAAAATTATAATTTAATATAAACCTATAGTTTATTCAATTATTTTAAACCCTAATTTATTTATTAATTTTGCATCAAAATAATATATTTTTAAACGTTAATTCTCTAATAAATTTAAATATTTTTATATCAATTCTCATTTAATTTCTAATATTATATATTTCTTAATTAATATATATATTAATTTCATGAACAAAATTCAAATGAATGTTTAATTTAATTTCCTAAAAAAATTACATATGCTTAAATTAAAGTTTCTATATAAAATGATATTTAAATTCATTTATATTATATTAAATAAAAGAATTAAAATATTTATTTATTAAATTATTTTGTATTACAATATTTTAATTTATAATTCACTATAATTTATTATTTATTTAATTATTTTTAACTCCATCAACGATATAATTAATGCACTAACATAATATTACTTTTAATAGCATAAAAATTATAAAATAAAAATAGTAATAATCTACCATCTACTTTCATAAAACTTATATTTAATATAATTTTAAATAATAATTTTTAATTTTAATATATTTCTTATTAATTTTTATTCAATATATATATCATATAATTCTAAACTTTTTGACATAAAAATTTTTGAATCAAAGTTTTTTCTATTTAATTATGCAATTTAAAAAAAATTAGACAATGCATCTACCTCAATTGTAGAATTTTTCACAACTTTAAATCTTTTTTTAGTTACCTATGCTAATTTGACATTTTTTTTCAAAACATTGATAATAAGTTTAAAATACTAAAATTAGAAAAAAGTCAACAAAACATAATAACTAAATTATTTATAAATTTACTTTAAGTTACTCATCTCACATTCGTAATAAAGATTTGATAATTTAGAAAATAAATTTGTAAAAATTTATATTTATATTTATAAAAATTTAATTTAAAAAATAAGATGCGAAAATAAAAATTAGAATAGGAACGGAGATGGCGAGAAGGATAAATGGGCAAATGGAGGGAAGAAAGCGTGGATGGACAGAAGGGACAAAAAGTGGATGAATTTTTTTATTCATATTAAAAAACTGTTCACTTCAGATCTTTTTACGCAGAATAAGGAGTTGAAAACGCTTGTATTAGCAACATTTTCATTAACTAAAATATCGAATTTGACGGTTAATTGGATCATGATTCGATCAATAGAATTGAATTAAATTAAATTTTTTATTTTTAAATAAAATTATTTATAAAAAAATTTAATAACATAATATAGACAATGCTATATTAAATAAATTGTATAAAAATAATAAAATGAATAAATAATTAATATATATATAAATAAATTTAAAAATAATAATATAATAATTTATTATCAAGTGGATGTATTAAAATTTATTTATATGATAAAATTTAGAAAAAAGTTTAACGAAACAATTAATATGTTTCTATTCTATTTAATATAATTTTTTATGATTTTTTAATTAAATAAATTTATTAAAATAATTATACTTAAAAGATCTAATTATTGACTAATTAAAATATAATTAATTGAATAAATTTTATTATTAATATTTTTAAATTACTTTTAGATCATAAAAATAACTTAAAAAATACTAAAAAAATTATAAGTATAAAATAATGTAAAAAAAATGGCTAAAATTATAAATTTTTCAATTCAACCCGATTCCTTTCCTAGTTCAATTGGATTTTTTAAATTAGTTCAATCCAGTTTTTTATCACTTTTAATTTTTATACTAAATTAAACCGAATTAATTATCAATTTTCGATCGAATCGGGTAATTGACCGATCCAATTTTAATAACTATGCTAAAAACGCTGCTGACACAAGCGCCTCCAGCACCCTTTTTTCATGTACCTATTACAAAAACGCTTTTGATTTTAGTGTTTTCATAGAAGAACATCATTTTAAAAATATGTTTCAATTTATACTTCATTTTGAATTTTTTTTACATTATTTTGAAAAAAAATCGCCTTTATTCTATGAAGTATCAAAGGACTAATTAGTTAACCATCTATTGATTGAGAGGTATAAGGATAATAATTTAGGAGTATTTATGGGTTGGATTAGGTAAAATTTGAGATAAATCCAAACTAACTCACTAAAGAAGAATGCAATGGTTTAAAACGGTTTGAATATAAAAAATCAACCAAAATTGTTATGATTAAAAATGGTTTAATATAGTTTGGAGCGGTTTAAATATAGGTTAAACCGCTTCTTTATTTTATGATTTTAACTCTAATGATATTTCCTTTTTATCTCTATTTAATTATAAAATATAAATTATTAAATAAATAAAAAATAATTATACTTGAAATATTGAAATCGTAAGATTAAAATTTTACTAAAATATATTCACATCACTATATATGTATTTATATTTACACCAAATTTATATTTATATTGCTATAAAAAATTAAAATAATTATAAATACAATAATATATTTACATTTATACCATATTAATCTAAAATTTTAAAAAATAATAGGCAATTTCTAAATTATAAGATCAATAAATTTTAACACTTAATTAATTTGTTCAAAATCCTATCATAAAATTAAAATGAATAAGTTAATAACAACACAATTATCTCAATTAAAATTAATAAGAAATTAATGATGTAGTTCGTGGAATAAATATATGAATAATCATCAAAATGATCTAATTGAAAACATAATTATAGTAATTACAAAAAATTCTATAAAGCATTATTATTGAATATAATAATATAATATATATAATTTATGTAAATTATAAATAAATAATTTACATAATTATTTAATATAATATCATAAATAACTTAATATTTATATTTATATGAATTTAAAAATATAATATATTTCTACTGTAAATTATAAGTTAATATTTATATTTGTACCATATTAAAATTATAGGTAAAAAAATTAAAACAAAATAAATCACAGTAATTTTCGATTATTTCAAATAAACATTTTTTTCTTATTCCTAATAAAAATATTGCATTGCATTTAACATTTATTTTTTTATTATTTTAAATATTGCATTATACGTAGCATTTGCTTTTTTTTTTTTATTAATCACCCAAAAAATATAACAATCTCAACTTATAAAAAAAAAGTAAATATCTACTTAAATTATACTCTATAATAATGAAATGCAAATTAATTAACAAAAATAGACTAATAATATATCTAAAAAAATAAAAAATAAATATATTTTAAGTAATACATAAAATTGTGATTTTTTACCATTTATTGTTATTATTATTATTATTATTATTATTATTATAATTTTACTTTTTATCTTCAATTTAAATAATTCTGGTTCGTACTTAATATATTAAATATAAATAATTTTTTTATTTTTTATATTTTTTGTTGTAGTGAAATCATCAAAATTAACGTGATAGAAGATTACTTATTTTATTTATTTTTTTGAACTGTAATATATAATTATTAAATGTATTAGATTGTAATATTTAATTATTATGTCTTTTAGATCATTAGTACTATTATTTTCTATACAAATATTTTAAGTATTTTCTTTAATTTTATTATTTTAAATAGTCGTTGAAATATATAGATTATAGATATTAGTAAAAAGTTATTTAAAAAAAATTCAGTTATATATAAAAAGTCTAAATTGAATAAACGAATCTTTTTTTTTCAAATTTTTGATTTTTTATTTTTTTTATTCGATTTGGTCATAAATTGAAAATCAAATCATTATTAGCCCTATATAGAATCATAAGATAGTGGTCCTATATAGTTTCAAAACTCTTTTGTGCCATGCTCACAAATTTATAGCCTTTTTTTAGCGTAGATTTAACATTAACCGGAAAAAGAAGACAAAAAAAATAAGAGGACATGGGGTGAGACGGTTGTAAGTACGAGCATGAATGTAAAATGTAGTAATTGTAATTGGTAAATCACTAAATGATCAAGTCGATTAGGATTTAAAAAAAAATATTTTTTTGTCAAGTTTTTAAACAATATTATATGTATTATATATAATTAGTTATATATTATTATATAATAATTATATAATATAAGGATATTATAAATCTAGTTAAAAATATGTAATTATATAATATATAATTCTATAATATTATTAAATATATATTATACATAATTATATATAATATATTTAATAAAATATATTGATTCGGGATATTTCATTTTTTGTTCGAATTAATTCGAAACGGATAATCGGATTGAGATAGAATGGACTAATATTTAATTTCAATCTTGTCCCAAATTTAAATTCTGTTCAGGATTTGGAACAAATTTTTTTTAAAAAAAATTAATTTTTTACGGTTTAAAATATTTTAAGACTGTTTTTAAGTTCGATTCGGATTTTTCATTTTATTAAAGACATAAATATTATTTTATTTAATTTGTACAAAATTTGGACAGCGAACAAAATCCAAGAATTAAGCACTGAGCTACACACGTGCTTTTTAAATAGGCTCCCCTGTGTGAGTAGAGATCGATGTTTTGAAAATCAGATAAGATTGATTGGTTAAATCGATTAGATTGAGAATATTTAGCTAATTCGGTCCGATTAAAAGTTTAAAATCAAATTATTTAAAAATTGGTAAGAATCGGTTAAATTCAGTAAAAACCGAACAAAATAAATTGGATAAAGTTTAATTTTTATCAAATATAATTGATTTGAATAAAAACTAAAATTTTTAAAATTCAGATCAGTCTAATTTACTCAATAAATTATTACTTTCAAATAAAAAGATTTAAAAGCACATGAATGTACACTATGTCTAGGTGATATCAGTGGTAAAAATTGTCATTGAAAAGCTTGAAGTTGCGTGTTTGATTTTTTAGTGTCGATTTTTTTCAATTATTTTAACCTTTTAACTTATAAAAAATATTTAATTTATAATTATTAATAATATATTTACATCTTTAACTATTTATTTATTTTAAAGTTTTTAAATATTTTTTATAATTTATTTTGAAATATAAATATATGTGTGTGTTTTAATATTAATTTTATAATAAATGTTTTATATTATTAATAATACATTATATTTTAAGTTTTAACTTTTTATCCAATTTATTTTTTATAATTTATTCAAATATAAAATTCATTATATAACATACATACATTATATATTCAATTATTTAATTTTAAAAGTATTTATTTTAATTTTTTATATTGAAAAATGTAAATTATAAATTGATTATACATTATATAATATGTTAAATTTTTGTTAATTATACTTAATTATTTTTATCTTTTTATATTTCAAAATCTAATTTGATTTATGGTTATTTTGTTATTTTAAAATTTTATTATTAATGATAAATAATTTAAAATTAATGTTTATAAGTTAATATTTAATGATAAATTGATTTTTAAATGTATTTTTACTTTTTCATATATTATTAATCACGTTATATTTCAAATCTTTCATATAAATAATTATAATTAAAAAAATTCAATCAACCCGATTGAACCAATTAGATTGTGACTCAATTAACACTCTAATTCTTTATCCGATTTGATTTTTAAAATATTACAAAACTAAGGAATATTTGCTCTAAATCCAGTCATCATAAGATGGATGATCTACGAAGCACGGTTCATCCACGGAGCCTCGCTTTTAAATTGAAATAGAAATTATATAATATTTTTTTCTCTTTGAAATCTTGATTTTAATTTTCGTTCTGAATCGTAACTTTTTAAAATTATATTTAATTTTAAAATTATTTTAATTTAAATATGTAATAATACAAATAAAAATATTAATATCTTGTTATATCATTTTTTAAAAAAGTAAATTAATATTTACTCTCTCATATTTGAAATATATATTTATTTATATTGATACATTAAATTATATTTATCACGTAAAATATTCTTAAAATTCAATATCTAGTTTATATATATATATATATATGTGTGTGTGGGGGGTTTAGAATTGGAGTTGATTCGATTTTAATTTAGATTTTTAAATATAAAGTTAAAATAAAATAAGCATTTAATGATTTCGATTATTGTTTAAAACTGACTATAATTTAATTTCAATTTTAATTAATTCTATTCGATTTGAATAGGAAATGGGTCACCCTCCATGGGTCAAAGTTTAAACTTTCATCAATATTTTTATTTGAGGAATGCTAAATGTCTTATTCTAATTATCTTTGCTTTTACTTTTTTTATTATTCACATAGCATGTATCTGTTTTTTTTAATTTAGGATTATATGCATAAATTTAAAATTATAGTTATACCTGTTATGCAAAGAGAGGAGAAGTTAAAAGAGAAGTTGCTAAAAAAAAGTATTTAATAATTCTCTTTATCACGGCAATGTATTAGCGTCATCCTTCCTGGAATTTTCAATTTCATCCAAATACAAGATGTCTGACTCATATCCGGATATGACATTTACAATTTTAATATTTCTCCTGTTCCGTATAATTTTTTTTTTTAAATTTGTTAATTTTTTTATGAATAAGTTTATTAGCTTTCCTTAAAAAAAAAGAAAATTAAAATCAATAGTTTTTAATAATTGGCTTTCAAGAAAAAAAGTTTTTGATATAATTTTTTTGGGAAGATTACAATATTTAAATAAAAGAATTCCAAAATAAATTATTTTTAAATACTACCTAAAGTAGTGTGTTTCAAATGATGTGATTTCTTTATTAAGAGAGGGAATTGAATATTGTTTTCACTTTTCATATAGATTTCTTTTTTGATTGTTTTTGCTTATAATTAAGTACTTATAGTCATAGATAGTATTTTAATTTAATGTTAGTAGTCGTTACCCTTTTCATTTAAAAGCCAAAAATTAGTAAGACAAGTATTCTATTCCTTAGAGAGGTAAGGACCATGCTAAGAAGACTTTTGCTTCAACCTTTTATGGTAAATAAAGTAACATGCACAATCTATGTGACGTGCTCGTCAATATTTGGGGGGAGAATCTGGCCTAGACAATATATTCGCATCGAAACGTCAGAACCATTTGACTTGAAAGTGAGTTTTACAGTGCTGGTGATCTTAACTCTTGCATCTGAGGTGATATTATTCGTGCTAAATAGATGATCGATTAGACTTGTATCAAAAAACTTGTGACACATATATATACTTTTGAATCTAGTCATAATAAGAATTTCATCGTTTAAAAATTAATAATGAATTTTAAAAAATAATAATTAGTTCCGTGGTATTTATGAAGCTTTACACTTAAAATCCTTTGTTATTTATTTTTATTCAAAAATTTCTTTTTGATATTTTAATTAAAGTTTAATATAATTAAAAACTAATGTGAATTTTTTTATTAATTAAATAGATTTATTTTCTTTTACTTCACTATTTTATTCAAATACTCCCACACACATATACTTGAATTAATTCCCCACATATGGTCCTAAGTTCTCCGCCCCAGTAGCAGTTAGTTGTATGTCCGATAGCACATGTATAATATGCACATTAAAATATTATTTTTAAATAAAAAAGTATATTCTTTTTTACATAGTACTTTTATAATATTTATAATTGTTTGTTATGCCTTAAATCATGTTATAAAATCCCTGATATATAATTACAGTGCAGAGAAATCATGAAGTGTTTATAATTGAGATTCTTATTACATGCAAATGTGATAATATCTAATTATCGTTGGTTATAGTATTAACAAGAAGGGACATTATTAATACAAATAGACAAGCACACATTATATTTCTTAACTAGGTCAAGCAGTAGTTTTTATAAACTGTAAGCATGCGAATGCTTGCTTGGGAAGTAAGTTCATTGGAGATTCAACATGGGATCTTTACATGGATATTTAATCTATGTCAGTAAAAATATCTCATCATATCAATGGTGCAAGTATTTTTAGACTTGAGACCATTAACTATCTTAAATATGGAGTGATGTACTTTAACTCTAGTCCTTTCACTTTGAATAAGAAGTACACATAGCTAGGAGATTAGGTATAGCACGAAATACTTGAACATATAGCGATCAACAGATGATTCACCACCCCAGATTAAAGTTGGGAGTTTATCTCACAGTTCTAATATATTATTTTTATTCGAAAAACTTTGGCCAAAGTAATAATGTACAAGTATGAATGAGATTCATAAGGGGCATTTTGAGAATAAAGATAAAATTATTAAAGCTAGCATATTCAAGGCTCAATTAGATATACTTAATTGAATATTTAGTTGATACAAGACCATACTTAAACTTGAACGAGATAAATGATGGTGAAAGGAGTTTATTGCATGTTAGCTGTATATGGAAGGGTTAAGTCAAATCACTTGACTTTTCGTAACTTGGGTAGTCTTGATATATGTCTAAATGCCTTTCATGATTTGTACATATGAGAATTATTAATTGGGAATTAATTATAATTAAATGAGATTAAATAATAAGAATCCTAGTAGGAATAGGATTCTAATTCACTGTATACTATCGATATGTCTCAAAAACTCATAGGGTCACACACGTAAAGAATTTGAGATGAGAATCATATTTATCAAATATTTAATGACATGACATATCATTGAATATTGAAAAAATAAGAAAGAAAAATAAAATTAGGCTTGGAGTCCAATCATATGTATTTGACCCAAAATTATAGTTAGATGTATTGGACCTTGAAGGCGTAGTATGGAATTTTATTTAACATGATTTTTGTCTAGCCTTTTAAGCATTAAAATGCCCTCAAATTAGGTCTAGAGCTAATTTTAATTAGGGCATAAAAGGGCCTCAATTGGCTGCTTAAAGCAAAGCAAAAATTCATGCTCAAGGCCTAATAAATGGGCTCTGCGCAAGGTGTAATAGGTGGCCTAATTCGTGGGCCTTTTTAAGAAATTTTTAGGTCAAATTTTTATGAGATAAAATTAAGACCTAGGGAAATTAATTGTCTATAAATAGCTTAAAAAATTCAGCCACCCCTCCTCCTACTTTCTTTCTGCATGTAGAAGGGTTTAACAGTAGGAAGATTTTTCTTTCTTCTATTTCTCCAAAATTGAAAAAGTTTACCTGCCTTTAGCCTTTTTGAGTTCCTCTCATCTTCGAATTATTGCATGGATACCTTAGAGTTGATTTCGTGAGGACAACTGTGATTGGCGACAACCTGATGAGTTGAATAGAAGAAAAATGAGTGTTTTGCGGATAATGGTAAAGTTCTTTAAGCTATTTTTTGTTATTTGTGTCCATTTTCAAAACTTTTAGTGGCTTATCAATGTTCGGATTCCTTGAAAAATTTTAAATTTTTGTTGTGCATGTTTCAAGGAAATCAATAGTAACTTGGTCTAGATCCACCCTCGCTTGATCTACCCCTTGTGACTTCGTGATGGTCAGAGAACTAGCCATTTCAGAAGTAGAAAGAGCTTCTCCCTTGTTGTCTGAATAGGTATTAAGCACAATATTGAAGTCTTTTCCTGCATATTTGATGTTTAAAATAGAGACAATCTTCTTTTTATATGCCACCAGAAGAGTGCCAAAAATCTCCAAATATTGGTCTTCAGTACCAACTAGTTAATTCTCTAACTCAGTGATGTGGTTGGCTTTTTCCTTTAACTCGATAACTTAAGCAGATAAAGTAAAAACTTTCTCCTTAACTTAGTAATGAGCTTCATCCCTTTCGAACCATTTGAGGCTCAAAGCTTCGTAATTCTTCTTGGGCTCCTTATGGTCCTTGCTCAAGTTGGCAAAGTGCTAATTCAAATCATTAAAATCTTTCACCAGTTACTCTAACTTGGCATTAGCAGCCTTAACTTCCTACTCACAATGCCGAGTATGCTTCCAGTGGTGACCATACTGGTTAAG
>CANXYI010976580.1:0-10892 GCA_948208565.1 Hura crepitans | reverse complement strand
AAAAGCCATCAAATTCCCATTTAATTCAAGCTATACACATACCACACACACCCCAACCTCTCGGCCAAAGTGAGGCCATAACCTTTCCCTCATTATTTCCACTAAATTATCACATAAATCATTCATTTAGCGTGGAATTAACCTTAATTTAAGCATAACACACCATTTTACATACACTAACCACCATAACTACAAGTTCCATACATAATTTACACATGAATTCTAAATGGCATGCCTATAATATAATAAATTCACAATTGTACACTTGAAATGGAACCTTGTTCACCCTTAGGCACCTTTATTCTCCTTATTCTTTCGTACATATCTCATTTCCTTAGAAAAGCCATAAAAAATTTTATAATTCGCTAAATAAAAATCCAAGAACATAGGCACTCTTAGAATGATAGAATCCTCTAAGAAATAAAATAAAAAAAATGGAAGGTGACACTTACACATAAACTTGAATTTTTAACCCCTTCTTACACACATTAAGCCTTTCTTAATTTTTCTTGAATTCCATGGTTATCTATGGCCTCCATAACCTTTAAGGCTTAATTTTTTCATAACTAAAGCAATTTTTAGTGATAATTAGATGTTGAATTAGGTTTGGGAAGCCATGGAAATAGAGGCAAAAAAAAGAGATGGCATCAGTAAAGGCAGGGGGAAAAGAGAAGGAAGAAAGTGGACGAGGAGTGTCTCACACCAAGTGGAGGTCTAGGTTTCAAGGAGGAGTATTTATAGTGGTTGAGGTGGCTCGGGTGGTGACAAGTGTCACTAGAGCTTCTCGAACATGCTCAATTTTGGTAGAAACTTTGGGGAATTTTAAAAATTCATTTAAACCTCCAAAAATCATCATATTTATTTTAAAAATCCTCAATTAAGCTTATTTAGTGGCTCATAAAATTTCATAGCCAAACTCCATCAATGGGATAGTTAACTAACTTCCTCAATTTACATGTAAAACCTAAAATTTAAGAGAATTAGCAAATGACCTCGAAATTTAAGAATTCCTTCACCAATGGACTTAGGGGAATTTTTGACCTTAAAGGTATGGTATTTTTAGGTTCGTCCGGGCATATCCCTATTCATTCCTAGCCTAAGTCAATCTAATCATATAGCCTACTAGATTGCAACCTAAAATAATTCGTTGGGTCAGCTAAGTCTTTAAATTAAATCATTTTCAAACCCCTTAAAGTTTCATAACTAGTACACCCCACCTTGAGCCTCGTAAAGGTGACCTAACACTCTGAGCACACTTTTCAAGCCTTACAGATATTGTTCACAGAGCCATGATTTACGGGTATTACAATTCTTCCCCTCTTAAGAAATTTCATCCTTGAAATTACCTAAAGTAAATAGATATGTATATTGAATTTTCATCTGTTCCTTGAATTCCCATCTGGCTTCTTTTGTATTATGGTGCTTCCAAAGAACTTTAACCAGGAGTATGGTTTTACTTCTTAGCTGCTTCACTTCTCGAGCCATAATTTGTATTAGTTCTTCATTATAGCTTTGATCTAGTTGTACCTTAATATCTATCACTAGAACTATATGGGAAGGATCTAATTTATACCTTCTGAGCATTAAAAATGAAACACATCATATATCTATTGTAACTTAGGTGGCAAGGCTAGCCTGTATGCTAGTGGTCCCACTCTCTCTATAATCTCATATGGCCTAATAAATCTAGGACTCAGCTTCTCTTTTTCCTAAGTTTGAGCACTTTCTTCTATGGAGATACCTTTAAAAACACTTTGTCACCCACTGCATATTAAATATCTCTCTATTTCATGTCAACATTAGACTTTTACTATTAGTTACAACTTTCAATCTTTTCTTAACAAGCCTAACTTTCTCTTATACAACTCTAATCAGGTTAACTCCTGAAATCTTATTTTCCCTAACTTTATTCCAGCATAAAAGAGTCCTACACCTTTTATTATATTGAGATTCGTAAAGTGCCATACCTAAACTGGCTTGATAACTATTATTGTAAGAAAATTTAGCTAAGGATAATTACTAGTCCCAACTACCTTTAAATTCAATGGCACAATTATACAACATATCTTTAAGCACTTGTATCACTATTTTTGATTGTCTATCTATCTAAAGGTGAAAGACTATAATGTAAGTTAGTTTGGTGCCTAATGCTTGATGCAGTTTCTTCCAAAACCTAAAAGTGAATGAAGGATCCCTATCTAAAATAATGGTCACTAGTACACCATAGAGTTTGACAATCTCATCTATGTACAATTTAGCAAGTCTTTTTGGTAAGTAATCTATTTTGATAGGAATAAAGTGGGTTATCTTAGTTAGTTTATTAATAATCACCCACATAGTATCACACTTATTCCTGATCATAAGCAATCCCATTAAAAATCCATTGTAACCTTTTCCTAGTTCCATTTTGGTTTTGCTATCAGATGTAGCAATCGAGAAGGAACTTGATGTTCAACTTTTACCTATTAACATGTTAGACATCCAACCACATACTCTATTATATCTCTCTTCATACCTGACTACTAGTATTGAGACTTCAAATATAAGTACATCTTTGTACTACTAGGGTGCATAAAATAAGGAGCTTTATGTGCCTCCTTCAATATTTGTAACCATAGGTGATCTACACTTGGTACATATAACCTGCCTAATAATACATACATTTATCTTCACGTAGTTCAAATCCTATTACCTTCCCCCCTTTAACATTACCCATAAGCTATACTAGTTGTTCATCCTTACCTTAGGCCTTTTTTATCTATTCCCTAAAATCTAACTTAATTTGAAGCTTAGCTAGAATAACATCTTCCCTTATATACTTTAGTCTAGCATTCATAGCTTTCAAGGTTACCATACACTTCCTACTCAAAGCATCTGCTACCACATTTGCTTTTCTTGGGTGGTAGTTTATCAAACAATCATATTCTTTAATCAAATCCAACCACCTTCTCTATCTTAAATTCAATTCATTTTAAGTTAGGAGTTATTTCAAACTTTTATAGTCTATGTAGATGTAACATTTCTCATCATACAGATAATGCCTCTAAATTTTCAAAGCAAAAATAATGGCAGCTAGCTCTAAGTCATGAGTAAATTAGTTTCTCTTATATGGTTTTAACTGTTTGGAAGTATAGGCTACCTCCTTTTCTTTCTACATTAATACATAACCTAATCTATTAAGTGAGGCATCATTATACGTAACAAAGTCCTTACTTTACTCAGGTTGAATCAGGATAGGAGCTTCTATCAACATCTTCTTCAACTTGTCAAAACTTTCTTGACATTTTGCATCCCACTTAAATTTCACATTCTTTCTTATCAATCTAGTCATAGGTGCTACAAGCATAGAAAATCCTTTTATCAATCTTTTGTAGTATGTAGCTAAACCTAAAAAACTCTGTATCTTTGTTACATTCCTCAGAGGTTCCCATTCTAATACTACCTTGACCTTGCTAGGGTCTACCCTAATACACTCTATTGATACTTCATGTCCTAGAAAAGCTACTTCATCTAGTTAGAATTCACACTTACTCAACTTGGTATATAACTATTTCTCCCTTAGAGTTTGTAACACAACTCTTAGATGCATTTCATGTTCTTCTCTCGTCTTAGAGTGCACTAGGATATCATTAATAAATGTCACAACAAACTAATATAGGTATGGTTGAAACACTTTATTCATTAGATCAATAAAAGCTATTAGCGCATTAGTAAGCCCAAATGGCATCACTAAGAACTCATAATGGCCATAGCACATTTTGAAAGCAGTTTTAGGGATGTCAGCTTTCTTAATCCTCAGCTGATGGTACCCAGCTCTTAAATCAATATTGGAAACAATATGGGCACCTCTCAACTAGTCAAAGAGATCATCTATTCTAGGTAGGGGATATTTATTCTTCACTATCACTTTATTCATCTATTTATAATTAATGCAAAACCAAAGTGACACATCTTTCTTTTCTTAAACAAAATAGGGGCTCCCCAAGGTGAAGTACTGGGTCTAATGAAACCCTTATCTAATAGATCTTGTATTTACACTTTTAGTTCTTTCAACTCAATAGGTGTAATTCTATAAGGGGTAATGGATATAGGAGTTGTACCAGGATACACTTTAATCTCAAAATCAAGCTTTCTTTATAGAGGCAACCCTAGCAACTCATCATGAAACACATCATGGAATTTAGAAAACTATTGTGATTTGTTTAAGAATTGGAGTGGAAGTATTAGTGCCAATAACTTGTGCTACGTAGGCTTCACACCCTTTAGGAATGAGTTTTCTTACTATAATAACTGAGATGAGATTATCTAAAAGTTTCTCTCACCCACAACTGTCACTTCTTATCCCTTTACAGTCTTGATTGTTAGCCTGTTTTGTTTACAATCCACTATAGCTCGGTGTTCAGATAACCAATCCATTCCTAAAATCACATCAAATTCATGGAAGGGTAATTCAATCAAATTTATAAGAAATAGACATTCTTGAATTCTTAAAGGACACTGCCTATATACCTAGTTCACATTCACACTCTGCCCTATAGGATTACTAACTTGAATGTCTATGTTTACATGCTCAAGATTCAGTCCTCTATCATGTACTTATGTAGTGCATATATAAGAACATGTAGATCCTGGGTCTATTGATGCCAAAATTGGAACATCAAATAAGTGAAACATACTAGTAATGACATATAGGGCTATTGCTTCTTCACAAGCCTTGACAGCATATTGCTTTGCTAGTGCATGAGCTTTTAATCCTATCCATTGACTAGCACTAGGCTAATTCCCTTTACCTTACCTCTATCCTTTTCCTTAAAATGCTACTAAAGATGCCTATGTATGAGCACCCTCTGGTTGTCTCCTAGGACACTCTTTCTATTATTAATCCTAGGCACCACAAGTAAAGTACTCTCCCTTTCTACTCAACCGCCATTGCCTTTAATGTCTTTTATTGCAAGTATTGCAAGTCGAAGGTCCATTCCTATTAGTTATTGGCCCTAGATCACTAGTGGCTTATAGAGGTGGTTGAGGACTAATTGTAAAAGCCTACCTAAATGTCTAAGATTGAGTCTACCTCTATGCCTAATACACTAACTAAGACTGAGATTGTGCTTCTCTTCTTCTCTTACTACCACCTAGGGCTACACTAGATTGTCCAATAGTGAACTATCTCTTCCACTGAAAGAAATCCCTATTTTCCTACAGCATCTCTTTCATATCATATGCAGATGATACTAATACTACAAAATTTGTAGCCCTCAGGTTAGCTATCTGCATCCTCAGTTCTACATTTAAACCTTTTAGAAATCTCTTGCATTTCTCCTCTTCATTAGGAATGAACTTCTTAGCATATCTTATCAGTTTGGTGAAATCTTTTTCATACTCTAACACTATTCTCCTACTCTATCTCAAATCTAGAAATTCTTGCCTCTTATTATCCTTATATGAATATAAAATATATCTTTTCCTAAACTTTATTAAAAAGAACTCTCAAGTGAGATCTATTGCTACTTTTCTCTTCTTAATAGTATCCCACCAATGAAATGCTTCTTCTTGAAAGAGAGAAGTTGTACACTTCAAGCTTTCTTCCATTGTACACTCTAGTTGTTCCAGGATTCTAAAGGTTTTCTCTAACCAATACTCTACTTGCATTGCATCATCCTCCTTTGCACCTAAAAAATTTATAGCTCCAATCTTTTTAATCATCTCTAAAGGCGTCTTTTAAGAAAAAGCTAGTGATGGAGGAGGTACTAGAGTTAGTGGAGGAGGTGGAACAGTAGTTGCAATATGCCTGAGTAGATCCACTATCTACTATAACAATATCGGGGATTCTTGGGTTTGTGGCTATTATTGCTATACAACATCACTAGATTCTAGTATGGCTATACTGCTAGCTCTTCTATGAACTATTATAGGGGCATAGGTAGCCACTTCCTCTCCCTGATCTTTTAGAACCTAATCACTCATCTTGGTCAACTATAAAAAGAAATAGGACCTATCAACATCTTAATAGTGTAGTAGTTTAGAGAAAACAACCCTAGACACTGGCACTCATGTAAGGTATCTAAAAAAATATAACCTATGCTTTGATACCACCCAATCTAACACCCCCTACTGGATTCTTGAAGAAACTCGATAGGCAATGCACTTCTTACTAGGTCACTTATCCTGAAATTGCTCTAGGTTTAAACCCCATAACACTTATAGACTATTTTAAAACTTTATCGAATATTGTTTAACTCCTTAATTTAACCCTTAGTCATTCTTATATAAGGTATAATAGGCCTAGAAAACCATGTAACGGACACTCTACATGTTATAGAAAATTAGGTATCACAACGGCTACCCGGGTGACATTCAGATTTTTTTTCACTTGTAAAATCACTTCTAACATCATCACCTATCTACCCACTTCTTTTATGCCCTTCTGGTCCCCTCAGAAAGCTCATCATACATCAATAACATGTCATAATCACATGGAGCCTTAGGCCAAAAATCATTAGAAACCATAAAAATAAGTCATTCAAACAAACAACCTATTTATATATGTCACACCTATTCTTTTAATATATACAGACACTAGTAACCTTTAAGAATACTAAACCTATAACCTATAGTGTTTACATGAGTGCTGACTAATAAAATATTAGAAAAGGCATTTATGTACCCTTCATAGTTCGTGCTACTACACTATATGGTTTTTGAGGCTGGACTATTTACCTTGGTAACCTATGCACCAAAACACTAGTACATTGAGTATAAAACTCAGTGGTGAATCTAATGCATTAAAAACATGTCACATGTAGGCACTCAAATACAATAAAAGGCTATAAAGGCAATGTAGAAATTAAATTCATGCAAGAGATTAATTCTAATTAATTAGTCTCTCGATTCACTTAATTAAAATTATGCCACTATAGTAATTTCATCTATTTAACCATTTAGTGAATTATCATCAATTAGTTCTATACAATAATTTAATTTAATTTAATTTAATAGGCTTTACTAGATAGAGTACACTTAAAGACACTAGACTAAGAGGGAACTAAAAAATTATGTAGTAGCCCATATTCTGGACACTGACCACTGTATTGGCCTGGTCTGATAGCAAGTATTAGTTCACTTAAGCCTCTCAATACTAGATAGGAGATAGAAGGGATTAGTCCATAGACCTCCCAATATCTTAAACAAATTAATCACTAATCACATCATGGATAGTAAGGATCAGCCGTAGACCTCCCAATATCCAAACAATCACAGGAAGGAACTTTAGTGGATAGTAGGGATCAGCCCATAGACCTTCCAATATGTAATATCACCATTAAACACTTCCAAAGGATATCAGGGATCAGTCTATAGACCTCTCAATATCCAAAAATCAACATCAAACATCTAGTAGCCGCTAATCCCTAAGTTGACTGGTCAATCCATCCAGTGGGTGTCTATCTAATGGGCCATTGAACCTTATTTTATATCCATTTATTTACTGATCATCATTTTACAATAGTTAAGTTTGATTAACAGTCAGTTATAAATTTATTTTTATAGTCAAAACTTGACCTAGATAGTTATAGGTCATTTTTTGTCATATCAGATAGTTACGGGTCTATTTTCTTAAGCCATTTTAGGTCACTTTCTTAGGCATAATTAAGTCCACCTTAAGTCTAATCTAAGCCATTATTTTAAGCCACTTGTGTCCAAGTTTAAGGCCATTTTCTATGTATAAGTTTTTAGATCATTTGTCATAGAAATTTATAGGTCATTTTTATTATTTGTGTACATAATTATAGGTCCAAAATACGTCCTTTCCTTAGCATTTTTCCCATGCCATTTGCATCCATTATCACACATTGCTAAAGACCTAAAGCTATATCCAATTACATATCTCAAAATGGTCTAAAAAGAAACCTTAAATTCATTTCGTGTAAACATCATAAAGTGTCCAAAGTTTAGGTAAAGTTTAATGCCATTTTAGGTTCCATATTGGGTCCATTTTACCTTGTTATTTTAAGTCATTTTCAAGTCCCTTTTTAACTTCATTCTAACCTTTAATTCCTTACCAATCTTTATCTATTTTAATGCCTCATTACTCACACATGTTTACATACTTCATGCCAAGTTCGCATTACACATTTCATGTTCAACATGGCATGCCATTTCACATATATATACCATGCCATAACATGTACATCATGACAAACCTACCTCACATACCTCTTGACCAAAGCTTGTTAATGGCCATATTAATGTTTTTTTCATGTTTACTCAAGCATAGACATACCATGGCATCAAATAAGCATACATAAACATATATATCACATACCATGCAAACTAAGCCTTGACATACCTTATACATACCTCGGCCACACTAAAAAAACCTGCCAATAAGCATTTTACACTAAATTCACCACCTATACCTATAATGCCATACCTAACATACTAAGTCCCATTCAATGTTCTAGGGTACCATGCCATACACATACCTTGCTATCCTAGGCAACTTAAGGTACCTCTCGGCCACTCAAGGCAACACCACCAAGACTTCCTTTTCTCACAATACATACACACCATTCATTAATTTCCATTTCAAGCACACTAGAAGCCATTAAATTCCCATCTAATTCAAGCTATACACAAACCACACACATACTAACCTCTCGACCAAAGTAAGGCCATAACCTTTCCCTCATTATTTCTACCAAATCATCACACAAATCATTCATTTAGCATGGAATTAACCTTAATGTAAGTATAACACACCATTTTACATACACTGACCACTATAACTACAAGTTCCATACATAATTCCTACATAATTTGCACATGAATTCTAAATGGCATGCCTCTAATACATTAAATTCACATACCTACACTTGAAATGGAACCTTGCTCACCCTTTTGCACCTTTATTCTCCTTATTGAACCTTACTTCTCCTTGTTCTTCCATACACATCTCCTTACCTTAGAAAAACCATAAAAAATTCTATAAGTCCCTAAATAAAAATCAAAGAGCATAGGCACTCTTAGAATGATAGAATCCTCTAAAAAATAAAATAAAAATGGAAGGAGACACTTACACACCAACTTGAATTTTTCACCCCCTTCTTATGCACACTTAGCCTTTCTTAATTTTTCTTGAATTTTATGGTTATCTTTGGCCTTCACAACTTTCAAGGCTCAATTATTACCAAACTAAAAGGTTTTTTTTAGTGAAAATTAGAGAATAAATTAGGCTTGGGATGCCATGGAGAAGGAGGAAGAAGAGAGGAGATGGCATCGAGAGAGAGGGGGAAAAGAGAAAGAAAAAAATGGATAAGGAGTGTCTTATGCCAAGTGGAGGTCTAGGTGGCAAGGAGTATTTATAGTGGATGAGGTGGCTCAAGTGGTGACATGTGTCACTTGAGCTTCCTAATAATGCTTGGTTTTGGTAGAAACTATGGGGAATTTTAAAAATTCACTCAGACCTCCAAAAATCATCATGTTTATTTTAAAAATCTTCGATTAGGCCTATTTAGAAGATTATAAAATTTCACAGCAAACTCCATCGGTAGGATAGTTAACTAATTGCCTCAATTTATGTGTGTAAAACTAAAAATTTATGAGAATTAGCAAATGACCTCAGAATTTAAAAATTTTCACCATCGAACTTAGGGGATTTTTTGGCCTTAAGGGTATGGTATTTCTAGGCTTGTCTGGGCACATCTTAGGTTATTCCCTACCTAAGTCTACCTAAGTATATGGCTTACTAGATTACGACCTAAAATAATTTATTAGTTCTATTAAATCTTTAAATTAAGTAATTTTTATCATTTTCAAGCCCCTTAAAGTTTCATGACTAGTATGCCCTGCTTCTAGCCTCGTAAAGGTAACTCGACACTCGTGATGCACTTTCTAACCTCGAAGGTACTATTCATAGAGCCTTAACTTACGAGCATTAAACAAGAAGCTTTTTGACCTTATTACTCCCACGTGTATGGTCTTAGCAATTCTTCTTAGGTGGACTTACCTAAACATCATTAGGAGATGCATAGGTTTGATTATGGGTCTAATTACACACAATGGCTTTTTATATTTAAAGTGCATGCAAGAATAGTGGCCTATAACATTTAAATCTTATTTGTGGTGAAATTAGGCTGGGACTATTACAGATAAAAGGCACAATAAGGTTGGCCCTACTTCAAATAAGGTTAAATGTAATAGGCCTATATAGCAATCATAATGCAATTGCAAACACTTAGGGTCATACAGCCTACGGGAAGTTGCTATGCTTGACTACATAGGCTTATAGTTTCATTTGAGAGACTTTGATAGCCCTACAAGTGAGTGTCCCTCCTAACAGGTCTTTCCATTCAATGTTAATAGTGACTAGTTAGTTCATCATTCCATATGTCCAAATGTATGAGGCTTGTTAGTGATGGATATGTTAACAATTCCCTATTCTTAAATGGAAAATGGGTTCATAGTGCACAACACCATCCAAGGTAGAAAGGGATATAGTGTATATAAGATGAAATACATAGGACTAATAAAAATTAGAATATTAGAAGGCATATTATTTAGGCACTTTCAAATTAAATTTTCAATCCCCTCGTGGAGTTGCCACTACAGATTTAAGAGATGTTACTAGGGATAAGATGGCTAGTCTTTGGAGTCACCACCTGGCTCTACACTAGGACCACTGATCTTTTACCCAAAAAGGGTTTGGAATAAGATCTTTTATGCCCTAATAATATACCTTCCTTTATATTTGAATGTTTATCAATCCCATATCATGTAAGCAAGCATTTTAATTAAAAGCATACATGTCACCTTTTCACATAAAGAAAATAAATTGCAATCTTAAATATACAATCAAGTGTAAATGTAAATTGAGCATTCACAAATCGAGTCATTCA
>CANXYI010976579.1:0-11849 GCA_948208565.1 Hura crepitans | reverse complement strand
TGCACATAGGAAACCAGTCAAGTGCTTATACCAGTTTAGAGAAATGTAATGCTATTATTTGTTAACTAGTTTTATTTCTTAAATGCCAATGTCTTATAGTTTATTTAAATTATCAACATGTTTTCCTTGTATTCAATTAACCAGACACGTCATGAACTCATAACTATTAATATTATCTATATTTATTTACCTTATTCTATTTCAAGCCCATACTAGAAAGAGTACTTTTAAAGAAACAGATAGCGGGATCCAGATTGTGCAGTGGCCTATATTTTGTACCTCGATAGTTGCACCTACCCATATCCATCTAATAGTAGGGATCAATTCATAAGAACCTTCCAAATTGGAGTAGCAAGGATCAGTCTGGGTAGACCTCCCAACAATAATAGGGATACTAGGGATCAATCTTATGGGACCTCCCAAATCTTAGTCATCATCAATTGAAGTGAATAATAGGGATCAGCCTCATAAGACCTTTTAAATCCATAAGTAAGGTAGGCAAGTAAGGATCAGCCTATACGGACCTCCCAATACTTGAGTGTATAGGGCTTAATATCAAAACCTTAGCAGCTGCACCCGCCATGTCATGTACATAGGCAATGGCCTAGGAGGACTAAAACCCCTAGTAGCTACTAATTCCCTAGTTAACTAGTCAACCTATCTATTTGGTGTCTAACTAATATGGGCTAGGCTCTAATTACTAATTTTAGTTACACAGTTATAGGTCATTTACCATTACTTATGTGCCATTACTTATCACAGTTATGAGCATATTCTCACTTTTGCACATTCATCAATTACGAGTCATTTTACGGACTTGTCAATAATGATTTGGTTATTTTCATAACCTCAATTCTCAAGTCATCATCATCATGTAATCCATCTCATTTGCATCACTATCACATATCATTGTCATCCCAATTCTTAAATCTTAATATGATTATTATTACAATTACTTAATGTTACATTTATTTACGTTATTTCACCCCATTCATCTTTATGTAGTTAACCATTTCATGCCTTACTCTAATTACCATTAGTCATCACTTATATATGCATGGACATACTTTCATACATAACCTAATTTAAATCATGTCATGCCTTATTACCAATCATTATTTTCTTTTATGCATTTCACCTTATAACCATTTTCCATACTCGTATTTTAGCCTAATTACATCACTAAATCTCACTAAGTATACTTGCACACCAACATGCCTTTCATGCACACCATTCAGCCATACCATAAGCACATACATGCACATGCATTTCTCACACACTAATCACACATATAAGCTTCTCATAATCACATTAACATACTCATATAAGCATTAGGCCTTAACATGCACACATACACCCAAACTTACACTTCCATAAACACTTTTACATACACATGCATGCACACACATGTCAACACACATATATTACATTAAATTCACATACATAGGGTGTGAGAACACCTTTTTTTCACCACTTCAAGCCCTTGGATAGCCTTCCTCACCAAGATTTTTTTCTTGACCTAAAACATACACAACCTAAGGTTTAGAAAATTCCTAAAAATTCTACATAAGTCCAAATCCAAATCTAGCTACATGGCAATTCTTAGAATACTTAGGACTATTCTTAGCTACATGGCAATTCTTAGCTACATGACTATTCTTAGCTACATGGCAATTCTTAGCTACATGGAAATTCTTAGAATACTTAGCTAAGGCAAAAAATAAAAATTTGGATTAAAGGCCTTACATAACAAAATGGCACTATTCACTCCTTGTGTATATCTCACTTTTTAGCCCCTTTTTTTCTCAATTTTGTCACTTGGAATAGTTTCAAGAAGTCATAAAGGCTAAGAACCAAATAAATTTTATGAGGTTTGGATATGTATAGAGAGAGAGAAAATGAAGAAAAAAGAAAGGAAGGGAGCTATGAAGGTGGCATTGGCTTTCTCATGGAGAAAGAGGAAGATAAATTATTTTGGCACATGTGGCATTCCCACATGTGTCTAGCCTTTTATATTAAATGGTTGGATGGCTTGCATCGCACCACATGTTGATCCAACAACCTAGTTTAATTCGATTTTCTTTTATACTTTAGAAATTCAAAATAATTTCTCTAAACCTCTAAAAATCATGATTTCAATGCCAAAAATTCTTGATAGTGCCCATTAAATGCCTCATAAAATTTCGGGTCAAAACTCCCTTAGGAACTAAGATTACTATTCAATCGTGTAATTAAGAAATCCCAAATAAATATCAAATGACCTCAAAATATTACAATTTCTTCACTAATAGACTCATTGGAATTTTTAGGCTTCAGAGTATGATATTTTTAGGTCTATCCGAGTATATCCCAGAGCTGTCCCAGCACAAACACAACTAAAGTCACTATTCACTAGTTCTTAGCTTAAAATGATTTATTAGTTCTGCTAAAAATTTTAATTAATTCATTTTCATCATTTTCTAGCTCTTTAAAGTTTTATGACTAGTATTCCCCCTTCTAGATATCATATGGTGCCCTAACATCCCAGGAGACACTATTTATGCCTCAGAGGTACTATTCATTACACTAAAATTTACGGGTGTTACAAAAGGGATTGCCCGAAGAAGTAAGCTAATGCTACCTAGTTGCAAGCCTCTTCCTTAAAACTTAATAGAGGAAAGAAAGAGAACAAGAATGACAATATGGGTACTAGCCAAAAGGCCAAAACGGAGTCTTGAGCACCAACACATTAGTATGCCATTTGAGCCTATGATAAAGTTGAGGCACCTAATGTGATTGCTAGTACATTCTTTTTATTTGATACCTCTATTGGCATTGATAGACTCAGGATCTACACATTCATACATTTGCACTACATGAGCACAAGATAGAGGGTTAGAACCTGAACCCATAGATCTAGACATCCTAGTTAGCAACCCGATTGGGCAAAGTGTGATAGTGAACAAAGTGTACAGACACTATCCTCTGATAATTCAAGGTTATGTGTTTCTAGTTGATCTAATTAAACTTTCTTTCTATTAATTTGATGTGATCCTTGGTATAGACTAGTTATCTGAACATCAAGTAATGGTTGACTATGAAAAGAAAAGGATGACCCTTAAAACAGCTGAGGCATATAAGGTGACAATAGTGGGTGAGTGAAATTCCTTACCTAATTTTATCTCTGCTATAACAACTAGGCGACTTATCCAGAAAGGATTTGAGGCTTACCTAGCCCATGTAGTTGATACAAATAACACAACACTGAGCCTTAATCAGATCCTAGTAGCATCAAAATTTCTTTATGTATTCCTAAATGAACTGCCAGGATTGCTACAATAGCGAGAGCTTGACTTTGAAATTGAGGTGTATTTGGGTAACACTCCTATGTCCATTACTCCATATCAAATGGCATCTATAGAATTGAAAGAGTTAAAGGTGCAATTGTAGGAATTGCTAGATAAAGGCTTCATAGGCTGAGTACTTCACCATAGGGAGCACCAGTGCTCTTTGTGAAAAAGAAGAATAGGTATCTTCAATTGTGTATTGATTATAGGTAGTTGAACAAAGTAACAGTCAAAAATAAATACCCATTGCCTATAATTGATGATCTCTTTGATCAACTCAGAGGTGCCAATGTGTTCTCTAAGATTGACTTTAGATTAGGGTATCACTAGTTGAGAATTAAGGAATCAGATATCCTAAAGACTACTTTTAGAACTAGATACGGGCATTATGAATTCTTAGTAATGCCATTTAGACTCTCTAATGCCTTTGTAACTTTTATGGACCTAATGAATAAGATCTTCAACCTATATCTAGACCAATTTGTTGTAGTCTTTATTAATGACATTCTAGTATATTCTAAGAGCAAAGAGGAACATAAGTAACATTTAAGAATCATGTTGCAAACTTTAAGAGAGAAATAGCTATATGTAAAGCTGAGTAAGTGTGAATTCTAGTTAATTGACGTAGCCTTTTTAGGCCATATTATTTCATCATATGGCATTAGGGTTGACTCTAGTAAAGTTAAAGTCACATTACAATGAAAGCCTCCTAAGAACGAGACTAAAATTCAAAGCTTCTTAAGATTGGCTAGGTATTATAGAAGGCTTGTTAAGGATTTCTCAATGATTATAGCTCCATTAGCTAGACTGTTGTGAAAGGATGTGAAATTGGTATGGGATGATAAGTGCCAAGTGAGCTTTGATAAGCTAAAGGCAATGCTAATAGAAGCTCTAATACTTACTCAACCCAAACAAGGGAGAGATTATATAATTTACAGTGATGCATCTTATAGCAAGCTTGGATGTTTTCTAATGCAGGATGGAAAGGTAGTAGCTTATGCTTTAAGGCAATTGAAGCTACATGAAAGGAACTACCCAACATATGATTTAGAATTGGTTGTTATTGTATTTGCATTGAAATTATAGAGGCATTACTTGTATGGTGAAAGGTGATACATTTACACTGACCATAAAAAGCTTGAAATACCTTCCCACATAGAAGAAGTTGAACTTAAGGCAAGGACGTTGGATGGAGTTGATAAAAGATTATAACTGTTTAATTGACTATTATCCAGGAAAGGCTAATTTGGTAGCCGATACGTTGAGTCGAAAGTTCATAACTGCTATGAAAGCCATAAATGCCAGAATAGAGTACATTAAGGGTGATGTAATTTTAGTAAGATTACAAGTGAAAATTGATTTTAAGTAGCAAATAAAAGAGGCATAAATGCAAGATGAACAATTCATGTAAATAGTAAGTAAAGTCAAAAAGGGGAAGACTATAGAGTTTGATGTTAAAGCAGATGGATACCTCTACTTTTGTGACAGATTGTGTGTACCCAAGGTGGGTGAAATAAAGACACAACTCTTGAAAAGAGCATATAAAGCTCCATATTCCATGCACCCAGTGAGCACAAAGATGTACCAGGACTTGAAGTCCTACTATTGGTGGCTAAGGATGAAATAAGATGTGGTAGAGTATGTGACTTGATGCCTAACATGTTAGCAAGTGAAAGTAGAACATCAAGTTCCATATAAATTGCTACATCCCATAATAATTCCATAATAATTATGATGGGATTGTTGATGACTAGAAGTAAATACGATGTAGTTTGGGTGATTATTGATAGGTCAACTAAGATAGCCTATTCATCCCAATCAGAATGGATTACTTCTTGGATAAGCTAACACAATTTTAAATCGATGAGATTGTGAGATTGCACAGAGTGTTAGTCACCATTATTTTAGACTAAGATCCTCGATTCACTTTTAGATTTTGGAATAAATTGTAAAAAGCTCTGGGTACTCGTCTAACTTTTAGCCAAACATTTCACCCATAAATAGATGGGCAATCAAAACAAGTTATATAGGTATTGAAAGATATGCTATGCAGTTATGCCATTGAATTTAATGGAAGCTAGAATCAATATCTATCTTTGACTGAATTTGCCTACAACAACAACCATTAAGCTAGCTTAGGTATGGCACCTTATGAGCCACTGTATGGTAGAAGGTGTAGAACACCTCTTTGCTAGAGTGAATCAAGTGAGAGTAAGCTCATGGGACCTGATTTAATCAAGGATGCTAAAAAGAAAGTCAGAATTATAAAGGACAGGTTAAAAACTGCTATAGATGGATAGAAGTTATTTGCTAACGTAAAATAAAGGGACATTAAATATGAGGTTAGTTAAAAAGTGTTCCTCAAAGTATCACCATGGAAGAAGGTACTCAGATTTGGTAAGAAGCGAAAATTGAGTGCTCAATTCATCGGTCTATATGAGATCATTGAACGTGTGGGACCAGCAGCTTATAGGCTAGCCATAACATAAGAGTTGCAACAGATCCATAACATGTTCCACATCTTAATGTTGAGTCGGTATTGATTTGATCCTACCCACATAATACCTGTAAAGGAAATTTAAGTATAACCAAACTTGACTTACAAGGAAAAGCCAACATAGATATTAGCCAGAGAAGTTAAAAAGTTGAGGAACAAATCTATACCATTAGTGAAAGTGTAGTGGAAGAACCACAAGATGGAAAAAGCCACTTAGGAAAGTAAGGAGTAGATAAAAGCTCAATATCCATAATTGGTTTTACCAAGTAATTTTGAGGATGAAATTTCTTAGGAGGGGAAGAATTGGAATGCCCGTGAATCTTAGTTTCATAAATAGTACCTTAAAGGCATGAATAGTATCTCTCAAGATGTCAAGGCATCATATGATGGCTAGAAGGGGGTGTACTAGTCATAGAATTTTGATAGGCTAGAAAATGATGAAAATAAAAGAATTAAAACTTTTAGCAGAACCAATAAATAATTTAGGCTAACAACTAGTGAATAGTGACTTGAGTTGAGTTTATGTTAAGATAGCTCCATGATGTACCTTGGTGGACCTGAAAATATTATACCTTGAAGGTCAAAATTTTCAATGAGTCTAGTGGTGAAGTAATTTTAATATTCTAAGGTTGTTTGATATTTATTTGGAATTTCCAAATTACATAAGTGAATAGTAACCCTAATTTCAAAGGGAGTTTTGACCTGGGATTTTATGGGGCCCTTAACAGGCAATATCAAGAATTTTTAGCAGTAAAACCATGATTTTTGAAGGTCTAAAGAAAGTATTTTGAATTTTTAAAGTTTAAAAGAAAATCAGGTTAAAATGGACCGTTGGATCGACACGTGGCACGATCCGAGCTCTCCACCTCACTAATATAAAAGGTTGTCCACATATGGGTATGCTGCATATGCTAAAAGATTTCCTCTCCTCCTCCTACCCCACTTAGCCAACACCATTACCATACTCTCTCTCCTCTATTTTTTTCATTTCTCCCTTAATTATAGCCTATTTCCCTCAAATCTTATATGGTTTTTTGCCTCCACAGTCTCTTGAAGCTACTCCAACTAATAAAATTAAAAATAGTAGCCTAAAAGTGAGATATAGACACTTATGAATAGTGCCATTTTCTTATGTAAGGTCTTTTATTCCATTTTTTAATTTTTGTTTTAGATAGCCCTAAGTAATTTAAGAATAACCATGTAATTAGTTCTTAATTTGGAATTATGTAGAATTTTTGGGATTTTTTTAAACCCTAGAATGAATATATTTGTAGGTAAAGAAGTAAACCTTGAGAAAGGAAGGCAACCAATAGATTAAAGTGGTGGAAAAAGGTGTTTTGACACCCTAAGTATGTGAATTTGATGTAATATATGTGTGTTGTCATGTGTGTGCATGAATGTGTATGTAAATGTATATATGGAAGTGAAAGTTTATGTGTATGTATGCATGTTAATGTGTAATGGTTATGTAATTATGTTAGTATGAAAATGGGAAGCTTATGTGTATGATTGGTATGAGCAGAATTCATGTGCTTATATGTATTCAAGGTGTGGCCAAATGGTGTGCATGGTGGTAATATGAGTGTGCCTTTGTGTTTGATAAGAATTGGTAGTGCAATTTGGCTAAAAAGTGAACACAAATCATAGTAGTAAATAGGAAATGGATAAGGAAAATAATGGATGGTAAATATGTATGGTATGGCCTAAAATGTTGTAAAGGGTGGTAGGTATGTATATGTGTAAATATGGGCATTAATAGTAATGAAAGGATGGCACAGAAAGGACAAGTGCAAATAAGTGAATTAGACAAAAGAATCTAAGTAAATGTGACATTAAGGGTAATGATAATCCTAAAAAGGTGTGGAAATTATGATGATAATGATATGTAATATGATGATGATGATGACTTAAGAATTGAGGTAATAGAAATGACCAAATGAATAGTGACATAATCATAAAATGGATTGTAACTATGGAATGTGTGAAAGTGAAAGTGTGCACATAACTATGATAATGATAAGAACTATTATGATTAATGATGTATACCCTATAACTATTTCCATAAAATTGGTAATTAGAAGTTGGCCTATATTAGTTAGAGACCCGCTGGATATGTTAACCAGTCAATTAAGGAATTAGTAGCTGTTAGGTGTTTGGTCTTCCTAGGCTATTGCCTAAGATATTTGATGGCAGGTGTAACTGCTAAGGTTCTAATAGCGAGCGCTATAGATCTGGGTATTGGCAGGTCCATATGGGCTGATCCCTACTTACCCACTTTATTGTGGATTTGGGAGGTTCTCGGAGGCTAATCCCTATTATCCACCTAAAATGATATGATCACTACAATATGGGAGGTCCCATAGGGTTGATCCCTACTTTCCCTACTACTGTTGGGTGGTCTACTAGGGTTGATCCTAGCTGTACCGATTTGGGAGGTTTTTATGAACTAATCCCTACTATCAGATGGATTTGGTTAGGTGCAGTTATTGAGGTCTAAAATATGGGTCACTACGTAGTCTAGATCCCGCTATCTAGTGTCTTTAAGTGTAATCTTTCTAGTATGGGCCTGACATGGGATAAAATAAATAAATACAGATAATATTAATAGTTGTGATTTCATGGCATGTCTAATATAATTGAATTGAAGGAACATTACTTGATAATTTAAATAAACTATGAGACACTAGATTTAAGTAATAAGATAGGCTAATGAATGGCAGTAATGCATTTATCTGAACCTGCATTATCACATGACTTGCATAATGTGTGATTAGTGCATGATAGTGTGTGACACGTATTTATAGTACATTAAATTCACTATTGAGTTTATACTCAGCATGTCGGTGTCCTAATGCAAAAGTTGTTGCAAATAAAGATGTCCCCCTCAGTAACTGTAGTGTAGCTGTTAAGCCTCCAAAGGTACAATTCCTATCTATTTTTGTAATTATAGAGGTAGGACACTCATGTATAAAGGGTTTTAAGCTCGGGATGTTAAGCTAGTTAAACGTGTGTTTTGATATACCGTGATTTGTAAATTATAAACTAAAATTGTTATATAAATGCTTATGTACATGTATGTCTAGTTAGTTGCATACTTTAAATGATGTGGGTCTGAGACCCTATGATTGTGTGATGACACTAATTGATTGATTAGAGGACAAGATGCATCTAGGAGTGGATGGTGTATTGATGATTGATATAGAAGTGTTTTTAATAGGTTAAATTTTGGTTTTTCACCTAGGTAGCCGTTATGCTACCCAAATTTCTATAAATCGAATTACTGTCCTATAAAATGATTTTATCAATTAATTACAATCAATATAAGAGTAACATATGACAATAATAGAGAAATAATAAGAATACATCACTAGGATAGTCGAGGTTATAAGTGCTAAATTAATAGTAGCTGGGGTAAAAATAGGATCGGTGACCTATAGGAAGTAGCATCTCCTATTGGGTTCCTTCTGGGATCGAGCAGGGGGTGTTACACTAGTAGAATGTTAGAAGACATTCATTTATAACAGTTAATGATAATGGCAAAGAATCGAAGAGACATGATGACTATATGCAGTGATGTGACAGTTATGTAGCGAATAGGAAAATGTGCCTTAAGCTGATTGGTTATATAGCTCAAAGGTCTAAAAGACTTCTTCTCATATCAATTTGCCATATAGCTCAAAGGTACGAAAGACTCCTCCTCAGACCGATCGACCATATAGCTCTAAGGTTTGAAAGACTTCTCTTCAAACCGATCGGTGACATAGCTCAAAGGTCTAAAATATTTCTCCTCAGTCTGGTCAGGCATGTAGATCAAAGTTGTGAATCACTTTTTCTATCCATATGTATGCCTTTAAATCCATGTGTTCGATTATCAGACCACTTCTGGGGGGAGGGTGTGGGCAAATAATAGTGTCTATATTGCCTTATTCCTTATTGGCTTAAAAGGCACCTTTAAGCCTAAGCAACAAGAATATTTGTGGACTATGATCATCACACTCAAGTTAACTAACTCTAAACTTCTGCACAAGTTAAGCATTCCATAAAAACTATATAAAGGAGTGACCCCTTTATAGGTTCTCTCTCTCTCTCTCATGCATATATCTCTAGTTCTCCATGCTTTGTTGTCAACTATCTCACTAACTTAAGTATCAGAGATTCAGTCTTGGAACTCTCTGAGGCAAGCTTTTTGTTTCTTTGTAGTTCGTCTTAAGCCTAGATCTAACATCTACCAAAGTAGATTCTATTAATACTTAAATAAATTATCTAAAAATTTAAAAATGAGCATTTGTTTAAGTTGTGAAATATAAATTTAATAATATATAATATTTTTTATGAAATTAATATTGAAAATATAGATAAAATTTGAAAAGTTGAAAAGAATAAAAACAAATGCCACCAAGGATGGGACCTACGATTGGTAGATTATTTTCAAAAGGAAAATACCACTTGGTACAAAACTTATATTTGTTTAAAATTTACGTTGATTTTTATTCAGTGAAAATTAGATGATATATATCAATTTTATTTTTATTTTTTAAAATTTTAATAAGTTTTCATGTTTTAAATTTATAGTTTTAAAAAAATTAATTTTAAAAATACATCAATATTTTTAAAGGCTTTTTAAATTCATTTCTTTTATTTTCTTCTAAATTCATAGCCATTTATAAATTCAAATCTCAATTTTTCTAAAATATACTAATTTATTCATTTTTGAAAATTTTAAATTTAAAAATATCAAATGATATATTTTTTTTCATAATGGATAAAAAAGATACCATATTGGTATATCATGTTATACCAAATAACATACTATTATAGCACTCTAATATATTATGATATACCAAATTGTATACTCTTTTATATAATGGTATAACAAGGTATATAGATTGGTATACCTTGTTATATCAAATAACATAATTGACATTTTAGCATTTAATAATTGAAAAACACACACCAAAATATCCAACGAGCAATAATAATACTTCAAAAATTTGTAATTAACAATTAGTATTTTCATTTTTTTAGGCTATAGTTTTCCATGTTGTGCAAATTACTTACACAATAATTAATCTTATAGCAACTAGTAATTAGAATTCTCCTCACAAAATAATCATTCTTATATAGCATATTAGATTTGATTAATTTGGTAAAAGAATAACTTGAAGGCATTTTCTTATAATACAATACACAAAAAAATTCAATATCAAAAATCTACATGTTTTCATTCAAAAGTACTAAATTTGATACTTAAACAAACACATTATGTACATTAATATTTTCATATGATTTTTCAACTTTTTATTAAAAAAATATTCCATCAAATTCAACTCAAATAAAAATCAAAGGCCTTAAAATATAATCGCATCATGCAAATAGTACTTATTTTTCCACCTAATTAGTACTATATTACAAATGATTGTACTTGATTGAGTTAAGATTTATTTTCCAAGTTTTAAAGTATTTACTTTTCAATATAAAATAAAGAGATTTAATTAATGGTATTTAAAATAATATAGAAAAATAAAAAAATAACTTGTTAATGAAAATTTTTAAAAAAGATAATAAAAAAGAAAAAAGAAAAATGAATATAAAAAAGAAACTTTTAAAAGAGAATGAAAAGAGAAAAAAACTAATTTGGCATCATCTTAAAAAATTTGATATATATCTATACACTTTTGCCAAACTTCTATTTCTTCACCTTTTATCGAACTGAATCAATTATTAGTTCATAATTACATATATAGGATTGTTAGTTTGACTCAATTTTTAAAACATTAATTTTGAAGAAAAACTAAGGGCCATCACAAGTTTTGAATTTTAAAGATCTAATTTCTTGGGACTTTTTTTTTCATTTAACAATTTTAGATTACCAATTGAGGAGTATTTATATAAATGTATTTAATGTGCACTAATTACCATCGTTATTGTGATTGGTGCATGCTAAATATATCTACACACTTAATCATATCTCCTAATTAGATCAACTTACAATAAATTGATTCAATAACTGTAAATAATGCACATTA
>CANXYI010976457.1:0-23171 GCA_948208565.1 Hura crepitans | reverse complement strand
ATCATTTTGGGGTGATGCATTGGAATATGTTTTTTATATTTTAAATAGAGTTCCATCAAAGTCATTTGATGTTGCACTATATGGGATATGGTATAACAAGAAACCTATTCTTTCAAATATCAAGGTATAGGGATGCCATTCATATGTAAAGAGAATAATGTTAGATAACCTTAAAGCTATGTTTGACATATGTTTATTTATAAGGTATCCAAATGAAACTTTAGGATACTAGTTCCATTATCTTTTAGGATAAAAGGTGTTTGTTTCAAAGCATACAGTCTTTCTAGAGAAAGATTTTCTCATGAAAGGTAGTGGGAGTAAAGTTGAACTTGATGAAGTTCAAGATCCACAAATTGAAGTAGATCAACTGACTGATCACAATTCTATTACTCATTATGATGGGATAGTAAAAGAATCTATGAAAACACAAGTTCCTAAATGATATACTAGGGTTAGGACTATTCTAGAGATATATAGATTTCCTATAGACCAAGGCAAGGAAGTAACCATAGTAGAAGACCATGAGCTCACTAGTTTTGTGGAATTTTTGAATAATTCAGAATCAAACTCATAGCTTAAGGCTATGAAATCTGAAATGGATTCTATATACGATAACTATGTATGGACCTTGGTTGATCCACTTAATGGGATAAAACCCATTGGGTGTAAATGGGTCTTTAAAAAGAAGACTAACATGAAAGGTAATGTGATTACCTATAAAGCTTGATTGGTAGCAAAAGGCTATCATCAAAGATAAGAGATTGACTTTGATGAAACCTTTTCTCTAGTTGCAATACTTAAATCCATTCAGATTCTGCATGCCATAGATACTCATTAAGATTATGAGATTTGGGAAATGGATGTAAAGATAGCTTTCCTTAACAAAAAATTATTTAAGGAAGTGTAGTTGACACAGCCTATAGGTTTTACATCCATAGATGGCAATCAGGTCTACAAGCTTTGAATATCCAATTATGGATTAATGTGAGCTTTTACGAGCTGGAACATCTATTTTGATGAGACAATTAAAGAGTTTGGTTTCTCACAAAACATGGATGAACCATGTATTTACAAGAAGGTAAGTGGGAGTGCAATAATTTTTGTTAAGTTATATGTAGATGACATACTACTAATAGGTAATGTTGTCTCTATCCTCCAGTCAATTATGATTTGGTTGAGTAAATAATTCTTTATGAAAAACCTTAGAGAAGTAACCTATATCTTGGGTATCAAGATCTATAGAGATAGATCTAGAAGGTTGCTTAGTCTTTCACAGTCTACATATATAGATAAAATGCTATGTTATATATGAAACCTGAAGTAGCATTTGCTCTGAGCATTATGAGTAGATTCCAATCTAATTATGGAGAAAAACATTAGGTGGCTATCAAGAATATCCTTAAGTGCTTGAGAAGGATTAAGGATTTATTCTTGGATTATAGAGAAGGAACAACTTAGTATGTATATTGATACATGCTTTCAATTTAATATGGATGACTATAAATCTCAATTTAGATGTGTACACATTATGCATGGAGGAGTGGTTGTTTAGAAAAGTTCCAAATAGGATAATGACAATGGTTTTTACCACTGAAGTTGAGTACATAGTAGCTTCTGATGCAACTAAGGAAGAAGTTTGGATTATGAAGTTCATTTATGAACTTGGAGTGGTTCCAAGCATTATTGATCCAATACCTTTGTATTGTGATAGCAATGGGGCTTTTGCACAATCTCGAGAGCCACAGTCTTATCAATGATCTAAACATGTACTTTGATGCTACCATTTGATTAGAGAGATCATCGATAGATAGGATGTGAAAATTGAAAAGGTCCCCATAGATCAGAACATAATTGATCCCCTCACAAAGGCACTATCACAAGGGGAGTTTGATCAACCTATAAATGTAATAGGAATTGAGCATATGGGTGATTGGCTCTAGTGCAAGTGGGACATTGATAGATGCATGCCCTAAAGCTTATGTAATAGGGTTATATTCATGTTTTTAAACTTTATGAATTAATGTAAAAGGCATTTCTCTTTATATCATGGTACTATTATATATTACTTATAATTGTTTGTAATGTTTTAAACCATGTTTTAATGTTCCTAGTTTAAAATCACAGTGTAGAGGAAATCATGAAGTGTTTATGATGTTAGATTCTTATTGCATGCAAATGTGATATACCAAAATATCCCTGATCATAGTATTAACAAGATGGAACATTGTTAACATGGATAGATCAGCATATGTTATACTTCTTGATTAGATTAAGCATTAGTTCTCAGAAGCCATAAGAATAAAGATGCTTGTAGTTAACATGTGGATGCTTACTTGGGAAGTAAGTACATCAAAGACCCACGATGAAATCTTCACATGGATACTTAACCTATATTAGTAAAAGTATCTCATCATATTAGTGGTGTAGGTATCCTTAGACTTGAGATTACTAACTATCTTAAATATGGAGTGACATAATTTGACTCTAAAGCTTTTACTTCAAACAAGAAGTATACATAGCAAGGTGTTTGGGTATCACATGACATATTTAAAGATAGGCTAGTAATCAAGAAAGGATTCACCAACCCAGATTATAGGGAGTTTATCTCATAGTTTTAATGAGTAATCTTTATTCAAGAATCTTTAGCCAAAGTAGACATACTTAGTTAAGCTTTTAATTGATAGAATAGTTAAACTTTGAGTTGACATAAGTCTATACTTTAACTGGTTGGGATAAAAGATGGTAAAAGGAGTTTAGCACCGTAATTGTATATAAAAGGGTTAAGTTAAACAACTTAACATTCCAGCACTTGGGTAGTCATGATACATGCTAGATGCCTCTCTTGACTTATATATAAGTGATATATCAATTAGTAAATTGATATTAATTCAATAGGATTGAATCTATAGAGTCCTAGTTAGACTAGGACTTTAATTCATTATATACTACCAAGTTGTTCTAGAAGCCCATAAGGTCACAGACATAAAAAAAATGTTTGTGGAAGATTCAATGAGAATTGAATGTTCTAATGATATGATATATCATTAGAAGATGAATTAAGAAGAAGAAATTAGCAAATGGGCTTGAGGCCCACTTGCAAATGAAAAGTGTAGAAAATTAGGGTTTTCGGACTTGGGCCTTATTGAGTCCAAATTTTAATTGCCCTTGCATTTGATTTATTATAGATTTTTAAATGGTTTAAAAGGACTTAAAGTAGAGTATTTATTATTCCAAATGGGGCTTAAAAGTGCTACATAGGATTATTAAAAGTGGGGCCTAAGTAAATTGCATATAAGCTTATTAAAAAGCTTATGCACATAGGATAGAAAAGGGCCCAATTTATATGTCCCTTCTAGTCAAACTTAGGATTTCCCTTCTAGTCAAACTTAGGACAAATTTTAAGTGCTAAAATCTAACCTAAATAGGGTTTATTTATGATACAAATAAGCCTTATTATAGTAGCTACCATGGGTGCATTTTCTATAGCAGAAATCGTCACATAAAATAATTAAAAACACATTATTTCTTCTTCTTCCTTCATATGCTTAAAAATCCTACTAGCACCTAGATTTTCAAGTTGCTCTCTTCTAAGAAATACTTGTGTGGGTTACCTTAAAGGTGTTCCCAACTAAGGATGAATATGATTTATGACAACCCGATGAGAAGAGTGAAAGAAAAGGAAAGTTGCAGGTTGGAATTGTGTAGAGAATTTACGATAAATTCTTATTTTGTGATTTTATCATATAAAATAAATTTTGTTTCTCAATTTTTGGATGTTCCAACCATTGTGGGGGTTCCATGGATATTTAATTTTTACTGCACATGAGTCTATGGAATCCAACATTAAAGTTATCCTAAATAGGCTTAAATTAATAAGGCAAATAACTAAATAGAATTGCAATGTAAGACATGGTAGTTAATATGATAGCTAAATACTTGTATGAATTGATAATTTCTTAAATTGATGATTGTGCAATTTTAAATGCTTGTTTGCCATATATGTGTGATATGGATGCCTATATCCATGATGTATGCATTTTGGTTATGAACATGGTAAATCACCATTTGCATGAGCATTATGGATAATATGGTTTATTTATATATAGAAATGAATTGTATATGTACATGGTATGTTAAAATGCTTATAAGTACATATTATTTTGATTACACCAAAAAGCATTCACATAACGCGTCATTTGTTCATGATGTATAGGTAAGAAAACTACTTTTTGATACTCAACCTTTAGGACATCAATATTATCAAGAGAAGACTTTTCTATTGGTAATATTTTGTATATAATATAGTATGTGATGTATAGGTAGCACTCAATGTGTAATGTAATAGAGAATGAGCCTAAATTTTATTTAAAGGCATTATTTTGGGTTTTAAAGTTTGTAAACCTATATAAGCTATTAAATTGTGTGGATTGCTATATGATATCTCTTCTTGAGGTTGAGATATCTTGTGAATGTGTTGTGTGCTATTAGATTGATTAGCGGACCACATTGAGTGGTAGAAGTGTGAGAAATGTATATAGAAGTGTATTTTTCTTATATAAGTTACTATTCAAATTTGGGATAGTGCTTGGTACCGCCATTATACTATCAAAATTTTGACACTAGGATTCCCAATTTCTTAATAAATAATACTATTTGAAAAAGTTTTTAAAAATCCATATTTTCACATATCATGTTTTTTATGATAATATTTTATAACATGGAATGGGATAAGTGAGTTTGGATATCTCAATATGCGTGCATAGGCTCAGTACTCGATCAGCGTCCAAACTAGGTAAGCGGTGTCACATATGGTGCTATCAGAGCTCTAGTTTAGGCATTCCTAAGTAACATATTAATGCTTAAGAATTTAGATTATACATCATATAACTTTGGATGTTAAGGCATATCAAAATTGTTTTCTTACCTATAGATACGATGAGTACTTTGACATAGGGTAGTGAAGTGGAAGTCAAGAGTCACACTTTGACTACCATAGCACCCAAGGCGGCAAAAGTTGGGTCTACATCTATAAACACAGTAGGACATACACTATCTATATGACAGGCTCCACCAGTGTTCCTATAAGTGATGCTTTAGCTATTTGGGCAAGCTACTACTATTTCTCCTCTACCACCAGCACCATAGTCCAAGGTACCTTTGGCCCTCCAAAAGACTTGGAGTGGTTAAAGAAGATAGAGGCCAATGATTTCAATGAAGAAGGCAAGATAGAGCATGGAAAGTGGAGTACTAGTTGGACTTCACTGAAAAGATCATAAAATAGATATGGTGCACACTAGAAGAGAAGGTGATATATGCCACCTCACTCCTATAAGAAGAGGCATCTAAGTGGTGGGGGGGACCTCATTGAGTATAAGTTAGAAGATCAAGTGACATAGGAGTTCTTCTTACCTAAGTTTTATAAGAAATACATTACTAAAGACTATTTAAATGATATGAGATAGCAATTCATGGATCTCAAGCAAGACCAAATAACCATAAGAGTGTACTATGCTTAGTAGGTATGCTAAGGACACCATCACCATAAAGGTAGATAAGTGCAAGATGTTTGAGAAGGGTCTACATGTTGAGATCAAGTCCCAGGTGGTGTCAATAAAGATTAGAGATTTCTCCCAACTGGTATCAGTATGTAGATCTATTGAGGGAGTATAGAAAAAGGAGTTTGACCAAAAAAAGAGATCAGCTGGTCTGGGAGCATCCAATGCTACTCCACAATCAAACAAGAAGTATAAGGGGTTTCAGTCTGGTTTTACACTACAATCTCAAAAGCAAGGACAATTGCAAAGACCTATATAGAGTGGTAAAGGAAAATCTTAGTAGGAAAAGTCACAAGTTACCTCTACACAAGGATTGGTGGGTAAGAAAAGTCAAGTTCCTCAGTGCCATACATGTTTCAAGTGGCTTAAGGGAGAGTGTTGGAAGAATAAGCTAGGTGTGTGCTTTAGTTGTGGGTAGCTAGGTTATATGCATAGGGATTGTCTAAAGGGATAGAGTATAGGACAGAGATCAGCACCTACCCATACTAAAGGCTAAAAGTGAAGTGGAGAAAAAAGAGTTAAGGGACCTCAGAGAGATAAATTAGAGTTCCAACATAAGCATAGAGCTATTGCCTATCAGTATGCCATTAGAGCTCTAAAGGATGCTAATGAGCCAAATGTCATAGCTAGTACTTTTCTCCTAGTTGACTCTTGTATTTTAGCATTAATTGATTCGAGGTCTACACATTTGTATTTTTGTACATCACATGTATGATACAAGGGGTTAGTTTTAAAACCACTTTCGTAGAGATCATGGTGAATAACGCTATAGGCTAACATATGATAGTTAAGTGAGTATATAGAGATTGTCCTTTATGGATACAAGACTATAAATTTGTTGCTAACTTGATAAAACTTCCCTCTGATGATTTTGACTTGATATTAGGCATGAACTACTAAATATCAAGTAATTTTTTATTACAAGCATAAGAGGTTGACTCTTCAGGCTGATGATAAGTTTGAAATCATAGTAATATGAGAGAGAATCAACTTCTTGTCTAATTTGATATCTGTAGTCACAGTTAGATGAATGATAAAGAAAGGTTGTCAGGCATATCTCGCCCATGTGTATGACACTAGAATAAAAGAACCAAATGCTAGCAACATACCAATTGTGGCTGAGTTTGTTGATGTTTTCCAAAGGAATTACTGGGTTTTCCACTAGAAAGAGAACTTAAGTTCAGTATTGTGGTTTTGCTTGGTACTGCTCCAATATCAATAGCTCTATATCTGATGGCACAAGTAGAGTTAAAAGAATTGAAGCTTCAGTTGAAAAAGTTACTGGATAAAGGTTTTATTAGATTAAGTGTTTCACCATGGGGAGCACCGATTTTATTTATTAAGAAAAGGGATAGTTCTCTTCGGTTATGTGTGGATTATCAATAGCTGAATAAAGTGACAATCAAGAACAAGTACCCTCTACCATAGATCAACAACCTATTTGATCAACTTAAAGGAGTAGGAGTGTTCTTTAAGATAGATTTGAGATTCGAGTACTATAAATTGAGAGTTAAGGAGACAGAAGTGGTAAAGACTGCATTCAAGATGAGGTATGGTCACTATGAATTCTTGGTAATCCCTTTTAGGCTTACCAATGGTCTTACTACATTCATGAACTTACTAAAGAGAGTCTTTAGACCTTACCTTGATTAGTTTGTGGTAGTCTTCATAAATGATATTTTAGTCTACCCGATGAATAAGGAAGAGTATGAACAACATTTGAGAACAGTTCTATAGCTTTAGAGAGAAGAAAAACTTTATGCCAAGCCCAACAAGTGTGTGGTTTGGTTGACTACAGTATCTTTCATAGGACACATAGCATTAATCAACGGTATTTGAGTTGATCCCTATAAGATTAAAGTAGTGATATAAAAAAGCCACCTCGAAAAATCCATAGAGATTAGGAATTTTCTAGAAATGATTTGTTGAGGGGTTTTCAATGATAGTAGCCTATATGATATGATTATTAAGGAAGGATGTCTAGTTTGTTTAAGATGACAAATGTTAGGAAAGCTTTGAGAAGCTTAAGGCGATCTTAATAGAGACTCTAATACTTGTACAACTAGTTTTAGGGAAAGACTTCACTGTATTTCGTGATATGACTCACAAAGTGTTAGGGCGTGTTCTTATGCAAGATGACAAGGTTATTGCCTATGCTTCAAGACAATTGAAGCTATATAAGAAAAATTACCCTACTTATGATTTAGAACTTGCAGCCATTGTGTTTGCTTTAAATATTTGGAGGCATTATCTGTATAGGGAGAAGTGCTATGTCTACATTAATCATAAGAGTCTTAAATACCTTTCTACATAAAAAGAGTTGAATTTGAGATAAAGGTGATAGATGGATTAATTAAGGATTATGACTACCTAATTAATTACCATTTATAGAAGGCCAATGTACTGGCAGATACACTTAGTAAGAAGTTTATGCCAACCATTAGAGCTATGCATGTTTAACTATAACTTATGGGTGATGGTGCTCTTTTGGCTAAGATACAAGTCAAGCATAGTCTATTACAACAAGTGAAAGAGTGTCAGCATGACAATCCCTAATTAATGAGTGTTTTAAGTGTTATCCAAGAGGGGAAGTCAATAGAGTATGAGAGTAAAAGAGATGGTTGTTTATATTACCATGATAGAATTTGTGTGCTAGATGTGGAAGAGTTAAAGAAGTAGATTGTATAAGAAGCTCACAATGCTACTTATGTGATGCATCTTAGTAGCAATAAAATGTATTGGGATTTGAAGCCTTCTTATTGGTGGCTAGACATAAAGAAGGATGTGCCAGAGTATATGACCAAGTGCCTTACTTGTCAATAGTTGAAAGAAGAGCATCAAGAAAGAGAATCATTAGGGGTAGTTATGGATCATTTGACCAAGATTGCTCATTTTATACCTGTGAGAATGGACTATTCCTTGGAGAAGTTAGCAGAGCTTTATGTGGATAAAATAGTCAAATTGCTTAGAGTGTCATCTTCGATTATATCAGATCAGGATCTAAGGTTCACGTTAAGGTTTTGGAAGAAACTTTATAATACCTTAGGTACTTGATTAAGCCTTAGTATAGCATTCTATCCATAGACTAATGGACAATCAAAGAGAGTTATCCATATTCTTAAGTATATGTTGAGTGGTTGTGAATTAGAGTCCAAGGGAAGCTAGGACCGAGGAGTTTGCTTATTATAACTATCATCAAATCAGTTGGGGCATAGATCCTTATGAGGCCTTATATAGAAGAAAGTGCAAAGCACATTTTTGTTAGAATGAGCTTATGAAACTAAGCTCATGAGGCCCGACTTAATACATGATGTAAAAGAAAAGGTGAAGATCATTAGAGAGAGTTTGAAGGTAGCTTCTGATAGACAGAAGTCCTACGCAGACTTGAAAAGAAAATAGGTGGAATATAAAGTGGGAGACAAGGTATTTCTCAAGGTTTCTCCTTGAAAGAAGGTTTTACAATTTGTAAAGACAAGCAAATTGAGTCCTAGGTTTATTGGGCTATATAAGATCACAAAACATGTGGGGCTAGTAGCTTATAGATTAGCTTTACCTCCAAAGCTTTAGTAGATCCATGATGTCTTTCATGTTTCAATGCTCAGAAGATATAGATTTAATACTATGCATGTGATCACAATGGAAGAAATAGAGGTTAATCCTGACTTGTCTTGTGAAGCGGTAAGGATTCTAGAAAGAGAGGTAAAGGAATTGCAGAATAAAATTGTACCCTTGGTGAAGGTTTTCTAAAGACAACATGGGATGGAAGTAGCAACCTGGGAAATTAAAGCTCAAATGAAAGAATAATACCTATAACTTTTTGAACCAGGTAATACTTTAATGTCATGGATGACATTTATTTCTGAGGGGAAAAAATGTAACACCCCGAAAAACTCGACAATTATGAATAGTACTTTCATAGGATGAATAGTGTTCCTAAAACCCGAGTGCACTAAAGCCACTGAATGAAATTATTAATTATAAAATAATTTTAGGCAAAATTTGAAATCAATCGAAAGTCATTTTAGTGATTAAAAATGCTAAGAAAGTTTATACATTAGCATTTTGTATATAATGACCAAGGCAAAGCTAAATCATAAATTATTTTCAAATTTCCTTAAAAAATTTTGAAACTTGTACAACCTAATGTCTCAAAATTCTAACGACTATAATGGCACTAGAATTAGATTTTTTTTATGTATCTAGAAGTATTTTTTCAAAAATTGGGTAACATTAAAAGTAGTGTATTAAATCTATTTTCCTTGTTTTTTGAGCTCTGATTTTCAGAGGAGTATGGGGCCATATGTGAGTGAATTTATTAAATAACAATGGCAATTAATTAGGCATAGAATGGGAAGGAAAATTAAGGGACAAAGGAGAGAAAATGAATTAAAAATAATTAATTTATGGGAAGTCTAAATAGTCAAACTAATTCAAAATGTCAACATTTTTGAAACATATCTCCCTCTCTTTTTCTCCTTTAGCCGACATCTTGGTGTCCCTTTCTCCACCATTTTTCTTCTTTCCACCTTCCATTAAAGCCTTATCTCATCCACTCAAATTATTTTATGGAACTTCCACACCGTTAAACACTCCTAGGAAGTGGAATCTCTAAAGGAAATCATTCGAAATTCTGGATTTTTCAATCTTATGAATAGTAATACAATTTAGTTTAGGCAAAATTTTTAGACTTTGGTTATTCTTCCTAGGTTCTAAGGGCACCCAAAAGATGTTCTACGATTTTAGATTTATTTTTGGTCCATCAGTTGATTTATTACGAAGTTTTAAAGTTTTTTTTTTCAATTTATGTTAGGGGTTTCCAAATAAAACTAAGATAAGGGCAAAATGAAGGCATAAATGGGCCTTAGGGTTCCTTTTGACCACCTCGGCATGTGAAATGAAAATAGAATGTGTAAATTTTACATATGATTGCTAAATTCCATAATGTGCCATTATGTAATAAATGGTAATATTTGTGCTATGCCATTAATGCAATGCATTTTATGAGTTATATGGCCTTTGTTATATATGTCAATCTATTTAGAATGATAAGAGTTATTTGGGTTCAATTAAATGTGCCTAATGTGTTTAATATGCCCTATTATGCTTAATATGTAATAAATTACGGTTAAAATGGCTTAGTGTAGAAATTTAGCTTAACTAAGTTTAAATTGGCATTAGTTCACATATTCACATACTTATATATAGATGAAAGTGAAAGAATACATTAGAAATTACAAATGCTCAAAATGAGCTTAGTTGGTCAAAATTTGCATAATATGGAAAAATACCCTTAAATTGTGCACATATAGTCTCCACTCAAGTTTATAGGTATATATAAAGTGCCTTGCATTATTTATATTAGTTGAAGTTCATTTAAGACCATGTTAGTCTAATGAAACATGGTTTTATATGTAGGTGTGGTCAATTTTACTTAAATTGCTTTAATATGTGCATAAATGTGCTATGTGTGTGTCATGGGAAATGATAGATTGAAGTATGGCATTGAGCTTTAAGTTATGAATTATGATGAAATGATGGCATTTTAGGTGTTAGATGTTACACCTTCAATTGAATTCCCGAAGAAACCCAATAAGTGGTGCACTTCCCACTAGGTCACCCCTCTTGAAATTGTTTTTCCAATTTATTGATTTAACTTTTACCAATTTCTTATTATTGGCCTCAGCTTAACTCCAAAACATGTTCTGCCTTTTTATAGGCCTAGCTTAAGCTTATGCCAATCTATTATTGCTATGAATGGTTAATTAAACACTAGTAAGATATTTCCTAAAATTTGACAGCATAATGATTGTTCGGTTACTATCCAAAAATTTTAAACCTTTAAAAACTTTTCTATAAATTCATTTCCACATCTCCTGGACCCTTTTAGTCCCCTAAATATCAAACTAACATCATCAGTCTATCAGTTCATTCACACAGGCCTTAGGCCAAAATCAACATATAATCTTAGAGACTCAAGCTTATATATCACAAACAACACATGAACAAAACCATACATGCATAAAATCTAATAATTTTCTTATTATAAAACTCTATCTATATTATGTATATACACAACTAGCTATATGGTACAATTTTCCCACTTATGTACATGAGTGCAAATTTATACACTATAAACATAGCAACCTCATCAACACTGTCCTCTGAACCCTACATGCACACACTATGAGGCTATATCTTTGTTCTGATTATCTGTGCACCGAAATAGGTACATAGAGTATGTAATATACTCAGTGGTGAACTCAATCATTTAAATCATGTCATATGATTCATTCATGCATATACAAAATTAATATTATCTAATTCAGGTTATTAACTTAATAGTTAAATTATTTTTGTCAAATGACCAAAATACCCTAGCACTTGTACATAACAATTTATCATTTATTCAATCATTTAAAAAATCAACTAAATTATGGACTTAAACCATTTCCAATAATAACATTCAAATCATTTAATTATTAGGTCAATACATTTTTTACATGCAAAATTACCAAAATACCCGTTTCATTTACACTAGTTATTTATTCAGTTAATTATGCCAAAATCTAGGAAATTAAATAATATCTGCAATTATTAGTGTTGTATGTTATCTATTCCATTAAATTAATAGGCCTAACTAGATAGATGATACTTTACTACACTAGATCTAAAGGGAACTAAAATAGTGCAATGATCCATATTTTGGACCCCAATCGCTACATTGATCTAATAAATACTATAGGGATCAATCTGCAGACCTCCCAAATTACATATGTCCATTAATTAATTATTCTTATCTACCTAGTAGATTGGTCTATCTAACAGACTAATGCAGTGGCCCTCCAGGACCTATGCCGTTGCATCAGCATAATCAGGTAAATAGCACCAACTATACAAAATTATATAATGGTATGTCCAACAGACTAGTATAGTGGCCCTAATATAAACCTTGACTACTATACCAGCCCTACCTAAAATTTAGAGAGTGTAGCAACTGCTAAAATCCCTAAGTTGATCAGTCAACCAATCCAGTGGGTGTCTAACTAATGGGCCATAACCTCAACTTATGTTTATTTCTTTACTGATTAACCTCTTTTACTATTCTTAAATGAAAAATAGGTAGATATAAATTTTATCTCATAGTCAAATTTTAGCCTAATCTAGTATAGCCATAATTAGATAGTACTGGGTAATTTCCAATAATATTTTTAAGTCCCGTAGTTGCTAATATTTAATGCATATTATTCCTAGTCTTATCGCATATTCAATTTTTATTTAACTACAATTTACTATCTAGGAATATTTTTTATTTAGGTAATAATCAATTCTAGACAGTTATAAGTTATTTCATCATTTTGTGATGGCCCTTTTTAAGTTCATTTATTAACCTTTTCCAATATAGTTTTCACCATTAAATTCATAGATTATATAGGCCTAAAGCCAACATAAATTAGACCACTTAATAGGCCAAACAATAAGCATACATGCCACGTCATGCAATCACATCACAATAACCCTATTTAGGCACATTAGAAGGCACTTTTTAAGTCACTTTCTAGTTCAAGTTCAAGTCTCATTTTAGGCTAACTTTTAAACCTTTATACTAGAAATTTGTTCATTCATCAAAACACATTCATTAGTCCATTTTATATCATGCTAATCTCATACACTTATTCAAATCATGCCAAGTCAATTATGCCATATAAAGGTCCATTTTATCATGCTTTATTACACACAATCATATCACATACATTGCCAAAATTTCCATTTCATTTTAGCTAACTTCTCTCTCGGGTCATAGCTACTTAATAACTTTAATCATACATATTATTAGTATCTATCATACATTCATACTTTTATCCATCACTTATACACATTCATACACATACATTCACATTTCCATGCCATATAAGATAGTTATACATATTATAAGCCTTAGCCATAGCTTAATTATCATATATCCATACACCAATCAATCCTATCACATACCTCATTATTATTTCATACATTATAAGCCTAATATACATGCCACACATTTAGCATACCTTGAGCAAACTCTTGGCCATAAGTAACTAGATGTCCCATTCATGCTTTTACTCATTTCCAAACTTACATGCACATGTTATTACCTCACCTAAGCATGCACACACATATACATTGCCATCATGCTCACTCAAATGCTACCTTAACCAACACATACACCTATTTTAACCCTTAATACCTCTTGGCTAGCATGCATTTTGTGCCCTCACTAGTCATTCATCATTTACGACCACCTAATTGGCATTTATTTAGGCTAGATTCACTAAGAACTCATTAAGCCCCACTTTATACTCAATTTAACTCTAACATAGCCACATTTGAAACCAATTTCAGCTATAAAAATTTAGAGGTATGAAGTGAATAATTGAATTCACTTATTAGTCACAAGAAGATGATTTTCCCAAATCAATTCAAGCCTTCCCAAGCCATGAATTCTTGCCCTTTTCCATAAAAGAATCTCCTCCCTTTCTTCAAGCCAATTGTCCTTTAATTCCTTTAAAAACCATACACACGCACTCTATTAGGACTTAAGCCTCATGGACATTTAAATATACCTATAAATTCCCAAGGAAAACCAAGAAAACCCATGAAAACTCACCTTATACCTTTGCTAGAATTCCTTCTGACCCTTAGACATTTGGTGATTTTTAATTAATTCATGAGAGCTACTTTTGCCATGCTTCTTCTTCCATAATTACCCTAACACATAAGAATGATTTTTGATAAAATGAGTTTTCTAGAATAGGCTAAAGAATATGATGAAAATGGGGAATTTCTCTTTAGGTGGCGTCAATTCTAGCAAGAGGAAGAAAAGAAAATTTCTTCCTTTATAAGTGAATTTTGCCACTTGTCATCATTGGTTGACATGTGTAATGGCCTTTTAAGCCTATTGGTATGGCACGGGTAGATCCCATAACCTCTCAAACCATCTTGAAATGATTGATTTTGGTAAAAAATTTGGCAAATTTTTAAAAATTATAGAGACCTTAAAAATTATGTTGTTTATTTTGAAATTCCTCATTTAATCCCTTTTACATGCTCATAAATTTTTGTGGCCAAATTCCATCAATAGAGTAATTTATAGACTACCTTAATTTGCATGCCAACCTTGAAAATGTTGAGATTTTGGAAATGACCTTGGAATTCAAAAATTCATTCACCAATAGGCTCAATGGAATTTTTGAGCTTTAGGGTATGATATTTTTAGATTTGTCTAGGCACATCTCAAGTCATTCCCTGCCCGACTCAATTTAACATCATAGATCATTAGCTTGTAGCCCACAATGAATTATTGGTTCTGTTGAATTTTAAAATTTTACCTTTTTCATTGTTTAAAGCCCCTCAAAGTTTCATGACTAGTGTCACTACCTCGATTCTCATGCAAGTGACTCAACTCCCCAAGCACACTTTTCGAACCTAGTGGCACTATTCACAGAGCCTTGACACAGGGGCATTACATTAAGAATCAAATATTAAACAAAGAATGTGTGAGGCCTAGTGACCGATTTGGATGAATATGTATGAGGCTTATAATAATTATGCTATGAACACTACTTATGTGTATGCAAAAGTTGTGATTTATTGTAACACAACATGTATGGTAATAAAGGTAAATTATGCTTATATGGGCATGTAAGGTCGAAATGCATTATAAGAGTGCATATGTATGATAGCTTATAAAATGTTAAAATTTAAGGGTATACAAGTTATACTAATTATATTTGATTATAAACATGTTTAGTATCATGAAAAAATGAGGCTTAGCATCAAAATTATGTTCTAAACTTGAGATAAGCTTTAAAATGTTTTTTAACACTAAAGTATGCCATATTAAGAGTAAAATTGATAAGCATTGAGGCATAAAGTGCCTTGAATAAACTTATGACCTCAAATGAATATATTTATAAATAATACATGTTGAAAACCTATAAATGAAATTGAAATGGTGTTTGTCAGTGCATATGGCATAAATATGGCATGAATGAATGTTAACATATGTATGATTAGTAAAATATCATTTTTCTATGAAATAATTATTTTTAGTCATTCAAAGGCTAAAATAAGTAAGTAAAAGCTATTTAAGTTTACTTAATATGATGAAACTAAAATAAATTAATTATAGCCCAAGAGATGCAACAACCTAAGAATGGATAGGTTGATGGGTCAGCTAGGGGATATAGCCCAATGTAGCCCAATGTATGAATTGATAATTGCTTAAATCAACAATTGGTCAATTTTAAATGCTTGTTTACCATATATGTGTGATATGGATGCCTATCTGCATGGTTTATGCCTTTTGGTCAAGAATATGGTAAATCACCATTTGTATGAGCATTATCAATTACGTGGTCCATTTATGTATTAAAATGAAATATTTATGCATATGGCATGTTAAAATGGCTATAAGCATATGTTATTTTGGTTACACCACTAAGCTTTTGCTTAACGCATCATTTGTTTATGATGTATAGGTAAAGAAACTATTTTTTTGATACTTAAGCCTTAGTTAATCAAGATTATCAAAAAAAGACTTTTCTTTTGGAAATATTTTTTAGATAATATAGTATGTGATGTATCAGTAAAACTCAATGTGTAATGTAAAAGAGAATGAGCCTAAAGTGTATTTAAAGGTTCTATTTTGGATTTTAAATTTTGTAAACCTTTATAAGCTATTAAATTATGTGTATTAATGTATGATATCTCTTTCTAAGGTTAAGATATCTTGTGAATGTGTTGTGTGCTATTGGAGTGATAAAAGGATATCATTAAGTGATAGAAGTCTATGAAATGTATATAGTTATGTATTTTTCTTATGTAGGTTATGTCATACCTCCTACCTGATCCATTGTATGGTCCAGGTAAGAGTTGTTACTTTCTAGAAAGTCATCCCTCTAAGTTAAACTCTCACTCGTAACTTATTTAACTTAATGAGAAATGTTATTACATTTAATAATCAACTAGTATATTTGTCAGTTCGAGACTGGATTGGACCTAGTATAATAAAGGCTTACTTCTATCAAATTTTTCATAATATATGTCTGATAAACTTGCAACAAAGTCATACACATAAAATTAAAAAAAAATTAACAATCATTACACATTTAGCCTGCAAACAATATTCATAATGGAGTTGTTTTGCCTATGGCTTTAACTAGTAAGCTTCAGCTTCTACTGGGACTTGATCTATTGCCTTACTTGCCTTAATTAATAACCTACACATTAGCAAGAAAGCCACTATGTAATGCTCATTAATTGAGGTTTCATGAATAACACCTTCGAGGCTTAAATAGTGCTCTCGAGGAGTGAGGACACCTTTATAAGGCTAGAAAGGTTAGGTACTAGTCATAAAACTTTGATGGGTTAGAAAATAAGGAAAATGAAATAATTTAAAATTTTAGTAGATCTAATAATTCATTTTGAGCAGTATAGTAGTGAATAGTTGCCTTAAATAGACTTGCATCGGGAATGACTTAGGTGTGCTCAGATAGACCTAAAATACTTTAACCCGAAGGTCAAAAATTCCAATCTATATGTTGGTGAATAAATTTTAACTTTTTGAGGTCATTTGATAATTTTTTGAAATTTAATGTTTTCACTAATGAATAGTAACCATAGTTGCCATTGGAGTTTGAACTTGAAATTTTACGAGCCCCTTAAATGGTATAATCGAGGATTTTTGGCACTAAAATGACTATTTTTGTAGGTGTAGAAAAATTATTATAAACTTTCAAAATCTAAAGTGAAATTGGAATTATTTGAGACATTAGATCGCCACGTGTTATGATCTAACCATGTCACCACTTAATATAAATACCCTTACATATATGGGAGTGCCACATGTGTAAGCCATCATCCTTAACCTCCTCCCACAGAAACCAAGCTGATGTTACCTACCACTTTTCCCTCTACTAATTTTTCTTTCTCTCTCTTCTAAATTACACCCAAATCTCATGTATTTTATATGAAATCACATATTCACAAGCTCTAAAACACATTTCAAGTAATAGAATCCAAAAATAAGGCCTTAAATTAGAGAAATAAGGATAGAGTGAATAGTTCTCAAATTGTGTGTAAGTGAACTTTTCTTGGTTTTTATTTTTACTTTGGGTAGCCTTAGTAATTTTAAGAAAAACATGTTTATAGATTTTTATTTAGGGCTATGTAGGCTTTTATAAAACTTTTCTAAGAGTTAAGGTTACATATGTAAGTTCAAGGAGAAGTGTTGAAGAAGGAAGGAAGCAAAGCTTTGAAGGGGTGAAAAAGAGTGTTTTCACACCTTAGGTATGTGATTTTGATGTAATAGATACATGCCAAGATGTGTGTTTACATATGTGTGCATGTACATGTGTATGAAAGTGTGGATGTGTGCATGTGTGAGCATGTTTATGTGAAATGATCATTCCATCATGTTAATGTAATGGAATGAAGTTATTATATATGTCATTTTAGTGAATAATGCATATGCATGTGTGTGAAGTGCATGTGGCCGAATGGCATGACATATAGCCATGACATGTGTATGTGTGCATGGTGTACGTCAATTATGTTCTTTATGATGAAAATGTGGTAAATAATGTGTTGTGGTTTATAATGTGAGGAAAGAAAATATATGACAGTGGATAATTGGGATATATGCCACCTAAATGTGAAATATGAAAGTAATTATGTGTATGGAAAATTGGGCTTTCATGATGCAAGAAAATGGCACATTTGGTGTTGAATGGAATACGTTAAATTTGTGACATAAAATGAAAATGTATAAAGAAAATTGATGCCAAAAATGATTATGTTATATGGTGAATGAAGAGTGAAGTCTTGTGATGCCCATGTGGCATAAGTAATGTTTATTATATGTGTAACGCTTATGGCTAAAGGCTCATGAATAGTGCCACTAGGTTCAAAAAGTATACCTGAGGTGCTAGGTTACTTGTATGTAAATTGAAGCAATGACACTAGTCATGAAACTTCGAAGGGCTTTAATTTGATGAAAAAGGCAAAATTTAAAAATTTAGTATAACTAATAGTTCATTTCGGACTGTAAGCTACCCCTTTAGGCAATAAAAATTTTGTAGGTCGGGAATGACTCGAGATGTGCCCGGACGAACTTGAAAATACCAAACCCTAAAGCTCAAAAATTCCATGGAGTCTATTAGTGAATGAATTTTTGAATTTTGATGTTGTTTGCAAATTCTCATAATTTCCAAGGTTGGCATACAAATCAAGGTAGTTTGAAAACTACCCTATCAATGAAATTTGGATACAAAAATTTATGAGCACATAGAAGGGATTAAAATGTGAATTTTAAAATAAACAATGTAATTTTTGAGGTCCATGTGAATTTTGGTGAATTTTCAAATTTTGCCAAAAAATAAGGTGCTTTGGGATAGCTCGGGTGGCTATGAGACCCACCCACACTAGGACCTTTGGCTTGAGGTCCATGCTAAGTGGTGAAAGTGAGTGACAAGTGTACTTTTCCAATTAAACAAAAAGGAAAATTTTTTCCTTGCTGCTAGCCAAAAATCAATGCCTTTTTTTAGAATTCTTCCCTATTTTCACCATCTTCTTCACACCAATTCTGGAATTTCTGCACACCTGAATTAAATTTAATGTGTTAGAGATTTAGAGGAAGAAGAATCATAGAAAAAGGAGTCTCTAAGAATAAATTAAAATTCCCTAAAGTTTGCTAGTTAGAGGCTATTCCAACTAGCAAGTAAGGTGAGCTCCTTCTATTTCCTTAGGCTTTTTCATTATTTTTCTTATTGGAATTAGGTGTGAAGGATGCCTAACTTCTATGGGAATAGGTTTTAATGGCTTTTAAGGTGAATTGAAGCAAAAAAAAGCTTGAAGAATAGAGGAAAAGTTTACTATAGCAGGTTAGAAGGGAGGATTTAAAGGCTTGAAGTGTTGACTTCTCATTTCTTGAAGTGTGAGGTAAGTGAATTCAAGTATTAACTTTATGCCCTCTAATTTTAGTAGCTTCTCTTTTTATTTAGGGATGATTTAAGTACATGAATATGCTTAGATAGGTAGTTTCCTTGAAGAATTGTAATATGTGACTTGATGGGATATGGATTGTATGGTTATATGGTGAAAGGAAATAATGTGAATGTTAATCGTGTAGTTGGCTGAGAGGTGTGCCAGTAGTTTAAGGTGTGGTTATGATGTTTGAGGTATAAATTGATTGTTTTAGTATAGATATGAAATGGAATTCCTTGTGAATTGATGGAAAGTGCATGATTGGTATGAAGGGTGAGTGTAGTTGAGAGGTGTGAGTATAAGTTATGACATGAATATTAGGTGTATGATGTGTGAATCATGGTAGAAGTTAAAGGTTGGCATAGGAATACATGTATGAAGTGATGAGTTTGGTGAATAAAGTATGTACATGTGTGTGTGATGTATGCTCGAGACATGTAAGGCTTGTGTAATGGCATGGTATGAGATATATATATATATGTATGTATGTATGTATGTATGTATGTATGTATGTATGCTAGCATGGTAATATTTAAGATATATATATATATATGATAAGTAATGCCAAAGTGCATGTAATGGTAATGAATCTCTTAAAGGCTGAGAGGTATAAGTGCTATGGGGAGCATGGTAAGTATGGCATATGGTTAAGCTTAATGTACATTGGTGATATAAGATTATGTGCATGTAATGCATGGTATAGAATTAGTATGGACTTAGTTAATATATACCTTAAAACAGCATGTAATGTAATCAAGAAATGGCATAATTAATAAACTTAAGTTTTCTTAGGAATAGTGTATGAAAAGTGGCTTGTATTTGCCTTTAAGGGCTATGGTTTGTAAATAAGTAATATACCTAAATTATGTGCCTAAAATGGCAATTATGGTGTGATCATTTATAGTGGCATGTATTCCTAAATTTTTTGCCGTTCGAGTGGTCTAAGTATTATTGGTTTTAGGCTTGTGAGTGAATGGAATAAATAGTGAAAACTGCGCTAAAAAATAAGGTGAAACAAACCTAGAAAGCCTAGTGAAAGTTTGTAGCAATGACCTATAACTATCTTAAAATGACCATTACCTAATGTGATAAAACCACTAGATAGTAAATGGCATAAAATGAAGGACGACTTATGAAATCAAGTCTAGCATAATATACCATAATTATTGGCAATTACACTCCTTAAAAATACTTCTAATAATTTACTTAGTGTAGCCTATTTGTGGCCATACCAGACCGGGCTAAATTTCAACAGTGCCATAATATTTATAATTTTTTATCTTTAAGTTAATAATATTATAAAAGTTTATTTAGTAAAGAAATGGACATCAATTGAGGTTAAATAACCCATTAGTTAGATGCCTACTTGATGGTTGACAGATCAACTTAGGGGTTTTTGCAGCTGCTATGTTGTCTAGTTTTTAGGCAATGCCAGTATAGCAGCCTAGGTCCATTTTGGATCACTGTACTAGTTGGATAGTGAGATCAGACTATGACATTCACTTGATCTTTGCAGGTGCAATAGCATAAGTCCCGAAAGGCCTCTACACTAGTTAGACAAATAGACCTATCCGCTTTGTAAACTAGTTTGTGACATCTTTAATCTTCAAATAGGGCTAGTACAATAGCCAAACTCTCAGAGGACCACTATACTAGCCAGTTAAATAGGCCAGTTTGCTAGGCAGACCATGTCATTCACACCCTAGGTGCTATGATGTATTTTTAAGCTAGTGCAGCGGTCGGGGTCTAGTACATGGATCACTAGTCTATTTTATTCCCTCTAGATCTAGTGCCTATCAGTATTGTCCCTTTATATGGGCTAGCTAAGCTAAATTAAATAAACACAATATAAATTATTAGTAGCATTGAAATATAATATAAGGGCATATTGGTAATTTACCACTGACAATGCTTAAATGCTTAATTTATAAAGATTATGCATGTAATGATTAATAATGATTCTAAAACCATAGTTTACATGAGTTAAAGTGATTGACTAGATAATTTATGGACCGAAATAACTTAGGGGTAAAATGGTAATTTTGTAAGTTAGAAATCTAGGTTGTACTTGGAAAGTAGAATAAGATAAGAATATGAATATATATACATAGATAAATTGCTGGACATGTTTTATATACTTGAATTCACCACTTAGTATATTATATACTCAGCGTACCTATTTTGGTGTGCAGGTAACCAGAACAAGGATATAACCTCGTAAAGCGTGCAATAAATTTTAGAAGTTATTCTTCAAAAGGTTGATAATATACATCTATATAGCTTTTGCACTTTATGTACTTAGGTGGGGATATGGGTGTCATATATATAAAGAATACATGACGTAATTATATAAATACAAATTATTCTGTAATTAACCAGTTGTTAATTCTTGTATGAATGTATGGCTTATGTTGATTTTTTCTGTGCCTGAGGATCTATGTGTATTTTCTTGATTGTGGCCTAAGGATTATGTTGCTATTTGATAGCATGGTGATGTTAGGTTGATACTTAGGGGACCAGAAGGGTCCAAGAGATGTAAATGTTTGTTATAGAAGTGTTTTACAGGTTGAATTTTTACGGATAGTGATCCAGGCAGCCATTATGTTACTGGATTTTAGAAAAAATCTGATTGGATTAAAATTACCTTATAGCAGTCTAAACATGTTAATATGAGCCTAAATGGACTATAAGAATAGACGGGATTGAATTTGGAGTCAAATAGAATTATAGAGTATTAATAGGTAGAAGTTAAATGAATGACTATAGGAGCAGTTAAGGATGGTTGACCTAACAAGAAGTACAACACTTATTCGATTTCTTCGGGAATCCAGTAAGGGTGTTACAATATGTGTTATGAGATATGAGAAATGACCAAATGAATATAACACAATTTGGGATGTGACTCATAACTGTAACATATACGTAAAGATAAAAGTGGCTTATAACTATGTCAATGAATATTAAATAGAATTGGCCCATCTATTAGACACCCACTGGATAGGTTGATTGATTAACTAGGAGTTAGTAGCTATTAGGGGTATTGGTCCTCCTAGGGCTATTGCCTATATGATTGTGATGGCGAGTGTAGCCATTGATGTCTGGATATTGGCCTTGCACATCTAAGTATCGAGAGGTCCGTGGACTAATCTTTGCTACCCATTTGATTGATTATGGATATTTGGAGGTCCCAAATGGCCAATCTCTACTATCAACCTAACACATGTTGCTAATAATGATTGGGATATTGGGAGGTCCCATAGGGATAATCCTTGTTATCCTTCTATAGATTTTGGGAGGTCTATAAACTGATCCCTCCTATCTGCTAGTCCAGTATTGAGAGGTTCCTACGAACTGATCCCTACTATTAGACATGGTAGGTATAGCTATTAAGGTCTAAAATATGGGCCACTACATAGTTTGAGTCCCATTATCTAATATCTTAAAGTGTTATCCTCTTGTATGGGCCTGCATATAAATATGAACATGGAAAAATAATAACAATAATATAATATAAAATGAGATATTTAGTTGAATGGCAAGTTCGTAGTAAATAAATCATGAGATTGAAAATTAATTTAATAATATTTTATATTAATA
>CANXYI010976413.1:0-11807 GCA_948208565.1 Hura crepitans | reverse complement strand
TATACTCACAGTGTTGTGTGAAACATGTGCATTTTTAAGTACTCACTAATAACAGCAAGTTTACGATAATTTTGCAGTGCATATTTCAAGTATAGTAGTAAATATATAATCACATATATGCACCTACGCTTGAGTAGTTTATTGTGAGTAGAATCAAATAAAATAAATAGTACCTTCTACGTTAAACATGTTTTGCATACATATTTCTATGACAATCAAGGTCTCATACTAGTTATAGATGTGCATTTTGGTCTCATGCATAAGTAGCATACCGAGTCAATTATATAAGGACACACATCATGCCATGTGAACATTAGTCACAGTACATAATTCACTTATCCTTTAACAACCTGAGTGCATTAGTTAGGTCAAGATATTCACCATACAAGCTAGCTACTAGTTGACAATCCATTAGTAGAATGCCATTAGTTAAAAAGAATGAAATAGAGGAAATATATCAAGTAAGAAAAAATGAAACTAAATCTTTTGAGATTAAAGAAACTCTAACAAACACAAGTTATGCATACTACAACATAAGTAATGCCACTAGAAGAAAATAGTGTTGTGAAGAAACATAAACCAGGAAGTAAGGTTGGCTCAATAGCGTAATAGGTCTAAAGTACAATGTATATTTCTTACAAGGTTACTCAACTAAAGCTAGTTTAAGTAAATAAGGTCTTCAATTTTAATCAAGTATGATACTATTAAGTAATATACATGTAATACACTTGTCATACTTACACAGTTACCACTTATACATAGGTAGCATGTTGCATTAAGCAAGAGATAGATGTATCATGATGTCTAAACTCTAATATATAATACAATTGTTATTTATGCTTTAGCAATAAATATGTATATTGTAGTAGACAATAGAGTTAGCAACATATATGTATTAGAGAATTAGATTCATGTAGCATATAAATTTGATTTCTATATGTTAATGCATTAGCTAGGCTATAGGACATATGTAGTTGTATGGGAAAATGTCAGGTTAGGGCCTTTAAAGTAATTAAATAGTGATATATATTCTCATAATGTATGCACTCCATCACCTCTTAGTTTCATTGATGAAATTAATCTTGAGTTATCTACTCATAGTTAATAAGCTATTTCTACAATGTTAAATTCAGTTAGTCAATTATTTAGCTTACGTGCTCATAGTATGATATCAAACATGTGTGTATCTTTAGGTATTTACCTATAAATAGTATATCCATGTTTGTTTCATCGTGTATGCATTAAGTATACAAGTAATTAAATTATAGAATCAATGTCTTATTATATTGATGTTCAAGACACTTCATGTGGTTACAAATAGCATACTCACTAGCTAACCATTAGTTAGTAGAGATCACACAAAATGAACTAAGGAAGTGTTTCATGAATTCAGTTACAAGATTGAAAAGTCAACTTGAAAAATAAAAGACTATTGTAGATAAGAAACTATGCTAGAAATAAACTAATGCTATCAAACTCAGAAATATTAGTCAATTGAGTATAACCAGCTAAATGAATAAAAGTACTTAACCTTAAAAGGATGAAAATACTATGCATATCTCTTAATGCAGCTGAATCTAATAGATTGAGTCTAAGGTTAAGAGCCTAAGGTAAACCTTATTGAAACTAGGTTAGGGTTGCTTTGGCATGCCATAGAGGGATATTATTCAGATCTACAATAATTTATTACTTGGCACTAGTACCATTAGGCTAATTATAGGGACAGTGACTAAAGCTATAGATATTTATCAGCTTACAAGTAATTATTAGCTTTATAAGCTCATAGTTATCCACTTATTAGCCCATTTACCCTTCCTCAGAGTTATTCTAGGAGTGTATTACCTATAGCTCTAAAACAAGTTAAAATGATACATTTTAGAATAAAACTAGAAAATCTTAAGTTGTTACATGCAATAATTTGTACAAGAAACAACTCATTATAAGAAACAAACACATCTCACATAACCTATAAAATTAGATTCTTACCTTCATATACTTTATCATCATGTAGTCACAACAGTTGCACTATAATTTTATGTAATTACAGCTAAATAACTCAATGGTGTAGTTCCATCCAAACATGTAGATTTGGTATAGGTAAGTGAGCACTCATCATAGCTATGTTATGTGATTAACCTTGGCCATGACAAGCCAGCACAGACACCCATAGACATTTCACACAAATCATAAGGTAAAAACTATATGCCACTGTAAGCTTGAGAATATATGCATTTAGGTAGCCTATATAGGACCCCATGTTACCCTTATGTATGTTATCTTAACTTTTTCCTTCTAGTTTTTATATTGTGAGATATAGACATACTAGAGTACCACTAAGCATACTTGCTCAACACATTGGTTTTGCCTCATGCAGGTTACATATCTTTAAGTTGTAAAGTGAAATGGACATACAGTTCACCTATAATAAAAAGGGCAAACATTAAATCTTAAGCAGCAAAATCCCCCTTGTTGTATATATGTCTTTATAATTTTATTTTCAGTGTATGAATAACATGTACGGATAGTGATATGGAAGAATATACACAGTTGTAAATTAGTTTTGTATATATGTAGTCATAAACCAATGGTGTATAAGAGGCATCCAAATGTCCTCTTAACTAAGGTGTAATAAATTGTGAATGATGTGGGTGCCTATGTGCATGTGTCGATGTGAACATGATTGAGACAGCTCTAGGCTAGTAGGCTATGAGGTTTTTTTTTCTAGGGTAGGAAAACTTTGGTTAATCTCTTATATCATGGAAGTTGTTTTAGTTATGTCATTAAGCTTATACGGGTGCAGTATTAGCTATGGTTAGTATATGCTATTAAAGTCTTTTTAATAAGTGAGAATTGCACCATATATATGGGAAGAAGTTTTGCAGATTTCCTTTTTGAAAACCATACAATTTTAAGATGAAACATAGTAGTTGATGACCTTTTCCCAGACATCTCGATCATGTCATGGTAGGGGTGTTACAATTATGGTATTAGAGTAGGTTTTATGGTTTTAAGATTATAGTGTTAGTACATGCCAGTTATGTAGTATGGCTATGCCTGGATCTTGATAATTATAATGGCCTAACCAAACTTTTTAAGGTATAAAGAAGAATATCCTCTAACCTTCTATAAACGTTTAGATAGATTAGTAGAAGAGGGAAGTTATACCCCTTCTCTAAGGTCACCTCTAGAAATGGATACATAGCCTACCCCTAGTCAAGAGGCCTTTCTTGACATATCATGGGTAATTATAAGCAGATGGTCAAAGCTAAACCTTAACCACTATTACCCCTTCTTCCACCCTAGCTCTAGTAGTTGTCCAGCAACTTTTTTTACATGTTGTCTAAGTAAGGGCTAGAGTAGTTATAATGTACTTTAAAAGGTAGTTATGTGTGGAGTGCCCCTGGTAAAGAAAGAACGCACATCAACGGTAGTATGTTACAATGAGTGTAATACCAGTAGAGTAAGGAACACAAAAATCTTATAGTAGGAATCTAAAGGAGATACATTAATGACCCTTACATAGACAAAAGGAAGAAAAAGTCTCTGAATTAGAAACAAGGACATATGTCTTAGGGCATCGACGAAAAGCCTAAGGGTTCCATATCAAAAATAAAAAGTTAATCTAGGCCCTTAGTAGTAAGGCTAGGATAAGGTAAAAGTGGTAAGATAGGCAACAAAACCACTGCTATGGTTAGTAGTGTAGTGGAAATAGGTGTTACTACTCAATTAGTGAGTAGATTAAAATTAGAGCTCTAATGTGAACATGTATAATCCAAACAAGAGCAAAAGCAAATGTTTAGTATTATCAGTGGTAACTTTTCCATATTTTGCATTAGTAAATTTGGGTTTTCCCTACTTTTATATGAGCATATTCATCATATTAAGAGTAGTGGGTGACCAAGACCATAAATTACAATATGGAATAACCAATTTTATTGAAAGTTATCTAGTAAAGGTTATGGTGATATTCACACCTATTACAAGTTTGAGGAGTAGCACGATGCGTATTTGAGAGTGATGCTACAGATCTTGAGGGGAAGATAGTTGTATGCAAAGTTAAATAGGCATGATTTTTTATTTAAAAGCAATAGTCCATTGAGGTCATGTAGTGATAATAGATGGGATTAAAATGGAGTTAAAGAGAATTAGGGACATGATAAGATAGAAACCTTAAAGAATGTTACGGATAGTTAGGGTTTTTAGGATTGGCCAGCTACTAAAAGACTCTTGTCCAGAGATTTTTGTTAATAGCAGTATCTCTTATTTGGTGGCTTAGGAAAGGAGATAAGCAAAGTTGATTATTAAGCATCAGGAAAATTTCTAGTGGCTCTAGCAGTATGGATAAATGCCTTATTGCATATGCAACTAATCTTGGATGAGAAATGCATGTCACACAGTAACAAGTCCCGTTTTGGGTTTGGATAACTGTAGATGTTAGATGGGAAAGTGACTGCATATCCACCACAATAGTCAAAGGTTCATGAGTAGAATTATCCCACCCATAAGTTAGAGCTGGCAGCAATACCCTTGATTTAAAATATGGAGAAAGTACTTGAACACGGAGAAATGCTATATCTTTACTAATGGTAAATGCCTTATGCATTCACCCACCCAAACAAAGCTAAATCTGAAACAAAAGATATGGATAGAATTATTAAAGGATTATAAGCACATGATTAAGTATCATCTTGGGATAGTTATTGTATTAGTGAATACCTAAGTAGGGAATCATTGTCACTTAGAGAGTGATGAATGGTTCCTTTTATCATATATAAGACGGGAGAGTGTGTAATGCCCCAAAAATCTTGATAATTATGAATAGTACTTTCCCAAGATAAATAGCGCTCTCAAGACTCGGGATGCACTAAAGTCATCGAATGAATGTATTGATCATAAAATAATTTTGGGTAAAGTTTGAAATCAATCGGAGGTCATTAGGGTGCTTAAAAATGCTAAGAAAGTTTTTACAACAGTGTATTAGGAATAGTGACCAAAGCAAAGCTAAATCGTAAATTAAATTTAAAGTTGCTTAAAAAATTATGAAAATTATACAACTTGATACTTAAAAATTCCAATGAGTCTAATGGCATTAAAATTGAAATTTTTTTATGTCAAAAAGTAATTTTTTGAGAAATAAGGCAACATAAAAATAATGAAATTAATTTTTTTTTTCCATTTTTGAGCATCGATTTTTTGAGGCATTTAGGGAATAATTAAAGTGAATTATTGCAATAGAAATGGCAATTTATTTGCCTTGGAAAGTGAAGGAAAAATGGGAGAAAATGAGGGAAAAATGGGTTTTAAAAATGAATTTTCTAAAAGGGTATAAATAGTCAACTCTTTAGAAAAAGTCAACAAAAACTCTCCCTCTTCTTCTTGTTGTCGATGCCACCAAGCCTCCCTCTTCTCCAAGATAGGAGATGGCTATTTGTACTATCATGATAGAATTTGTGTGATAGATGTGGAAAAGTTGAAGAAGCAGATTCTATAAGAAGCTCACAGTGCTCCTTATGCAATGCGTCCTTAAAGCAATAAAATGTATCAAGATTTAAAGCTTTCTTATTGGTGGCCAGGCATGAAGAGAGATGTGTCTAAGTATGTGATGAGGTGCCTTAATTATTGGCAAGTAAAGGTAAAGCACAAGGTTCCTTCAGATTGCTTTATCCTATAGTAATTCCAAAATGGAAATGGGACAGAGTGACTATGGACTTCATGTTTGTTCTACCTATGACAAGGAGCAAGTGTGACTCAATATGGGTAATTATGGATCATTTGATAAAGACAACTCATTTTATATCAGTGAGAATGGTCTACTACTTAGAGAAGCTAGCAAAGCTTTATATAAATGAGATAGTCAGGTTGAATGGAATGCCATCTTCGATAATATTAAATCGGGATCTAAGGTTCACATCAAGGTTTTAGAAGAAACTTTATAATTCCTTGGGTACTCGATTAAGTTTCAATATAACATTCCATTCACAATTCGAAAGAGTGATTCAGATTCTCAAGGATATGTTGAGAAGTTGTGCATTAGAGTTCAAGGAAAGCTAGGACCGATATTTATCCTTAGTTGAGTTTGCTTATAATAACAGTCATCATCAGCAAGTCTTAGCATAGCTCCTTTTGAGGCTTTGTATGGAAAAAATGTAGAACACAAAGTGTTGGAATGAGCTTAGTGAAACTAAGCTCATGGGGCTAGATTTGATATAAGATGTAGAAGAGAAACTGAAGATCATCAAAGAAAGGTTGAAAGTAACTTCTAATAGACAGAAGTCATATGTAGATCTAAAGAGGAAAGAGGTGGAATATGAAGTAGGAGATAAGGTTTTTCCTTGGAAGAAGGTTCTATGATTTGGAAAGAAAGGGAAGTTGAGTCTTAGGTTTATTAGGCCATACGAGATCACAAAATATATGGGGCTAGTATCTTATAAACTAGCTTTACCTTTAGAACTTCAGTAAATCCATGATGTTTTTCATGTTTCTATGCTAAGAAGACATAGGTTAGATCCTAAGCATGTATTAACAATGGAGGAAATAACAGTCAATCTTGACTTATCTTATAAAGAAAAACCGATAAGGATTATTGATAGAGTGAAGGAATTGAGGAATAAGATAGTACCCTTAGTGAAGATTCTTTGGAAACACCACAGGATGGAAGAAGCAACTTGGGAGATAGAAGCTCAAATAAAGGAGCAATACCTATAATTATTTAAACTAGGTACTACGTTAATGTCGAGGATGACATTTCTTTAAAAGGGGAAAAATGTAACGGCTCAAAAATCTTGATAATTATGAATAGTACTTCCATGGGTGAATAGTATTCCCGAGACCCGGGATGTATTGAAGTCACCAAATGAAAATACTAATCACAAAATAGTTTTGGGTAAAGTTTGAAACCAATCAAAGGCCATTAGAGTGGTTAAAAATCCTAAGAAAGTTTTTATAACAGTGTCTTAGGAAATAGTGACCAAGGCAAAGCTTAAACATAATTTAATTTCAAAGTTGATTAGAAAATCATGAAAATTATACAACCTAATATTTAAAAATTCCAATGAGTCTAATGGTGATGAAATTGGAATTTTTTGATGCTAGAAAGTAATTTTTTGAGAAATCAGGCAACATAAAAATAATGAAATTAATTAGTTTTTTCCTATTTTTGAGCACTAATTTTTAGAGGCATTTAGGGAAAAATTAAAGTGAATTGTTGCAATAGAAATAGTAATTTATTTGGCACAGGAAGTGAAGGAAAAATGGGAGAAAATGAGGGAAAAATGGGTTTTTAAAAAAGATTTTTCTAAAAGGGTATAAATAGTCAACTCTTTAGAAAAAGTCGACAAAAACTCTCCCCTCTCTTTTTCTTGCTGCTACCACCACTAAGCCTCCCTTCCTCCATTTTCTTTTCTTTAATCCTTTCTTTAGAGCCAAATTCTCTTCACTAAATTGAAACTAAATGACCTCTATACCCTAAAACTCATTTAGGAAATGGAATTATCAGAAAAGGTTGCTCAGTTTTCACGATTTTTCAATCTCATGAATAGTAGCCTCTAATTTTTTGGGTTAAAATTTTTTGACTTTTATGTTTTTCCTAGATAATAGGGGTACCCAAGGGTAGATAGATAGCCTTAGATTAATTTTTGAAGCATTAGTTGACTTATTATGAATTTTCGAATGTTTGTTCAGTTTATGTTAGGAAATTCCAAACCAAAATGTGACAAGGGCAAGCCCAAGGCATAGATAGACCTCCGGGATCCTTTTCAGTCATCTCAATATGTGTAATCAAAATAAGATGGTGAATTTAATTAGAAAACCTAAATTTCCATATTATGCCTAAATTGCATTAAATGCTTAAATGTGTGTTTGGCCATTTATGTCATGTATTAAATGTGTTGTATGGCATGTAACAACCTTATTAATGTGATTTAAGTGATTGGGATGACTTGAAATTATGTGGAAGTGCCAAATATGCTCAAAGTGCTATGAGAAGTATAATATGTAACATAGGGCATAAATCGCTAATTGAGTAATTAAGGTTATATGAGCATAAATTGTGGTTAATGTACCTAATAACATGATTATGAATGTATGAAATCAAGAAAAGGCTTTAAAAGTGTAAAATGCTTATTATGTGTTTTATGTTAGTTATATGTACATAGAGAGGTCAAAATGCCGATACATAGGCTTAATTGAGTATGTGACATGGCATTTTGTATATAAATCATATCGGTATAATGTATGGGTGTAATGTGCATATCAAGAATATTTCATGACTATGGTCGAATGACATATAGTGTCATAATTGAGTATGGCCTTTTGGTTTGAGATGCAATATTGTGTGTAATAGGCTATGTGTGTGTGTGTGTCACAACATAGGGTGGTTTAGTGCTTATTATTTTATTTCTAAGTTAAGTTTCATGATAAAATGAAGGCTTTTAGATGCTAAACTAAGGCTAAATGTAGTTATATAGGCATAAATAAGAATGACATTGAATGGTTGGATATAGTGAGTGGAAATGAAATACTATGCATTTTTTTAAATGTGTATATGACCATGGAATGTGATAAATGACTTATTGAACACTTAATAAGCATGAATTATGGAAAAACTAACTAATAAAAGATAAAAGGGCCTAATGGCTGAAACTACCAAGATGCAATGGGGATCCATAATTTTTAATGCCATAAGATTTAAATGTGCATGAATATGTCTTTGAATTGTGTCTATATGTAATGTGTGCTAATACACATAAATGTGCCTAAATAAGCAAGAATGGTTATATGGCCTATAAAAGGGAATGTATATGATTTTTCATAAATCATGAGAATTATAGTGCTTCCATACTTTAATTCACATATTTGAACATGAACATGATCCATGTCATAAAAGAAATGAAGTATGGAATCTAAAAGTGTCTAAACTTGAAATGAACTAAAAAAGAGTTCTTAAAAGCACATTATACCATAAATTGAGAAATTAATGAAATAAAGGCATAAATAAACCTAAATGGATTTATGACCTTAATTGAGTATGTATTTAAATACATACTAGAAATCTATAATTGAGATGGATAATGTGGTTGATTATGAATATGGCATAATGTGAGTAAAATGGGCATAAATGCTCAAAATGATGTTTTCAATGAAAATAGGTAGTTTTAGTCATTCACTAGCTAAAATATGCACATATAAAGCTAATAAGCTTATTTAATGAGGTGAAACTAAATAAAATGGTTTTTAGCCCATGAAATGTGACAACCTAGGAAATGGCTAGGTTGTTAACTCAGGGATATAATAGCTACTAGGGCACTTTAGTGCTTAGATGAGATCTAAAGATTCACTTTTAGTCTTACCTAAGGATATATATGTTGTGATCTTTAGATCTAAGTAGATGTAGCCATTAGTAAGGTCTTATAGAGGCTATTGCAAGAGCATATGTGAGTGCAACCATATAAGTCTAAATGGACACTATACAACTATACTGGTGCAGCAGTCGTCAAGTCCAAAATATGGGCCACTGCATAAGTTATGATCCCATTAATCATAGGTTTGAGGTTATTCCCATGGGCATAAGTAAAGAAAATAAGGCAAACAATAAGAAAAATATATTATACATGATATGGCTTTTAAAATGACCAATAAGACTGTGTATGATGTGAAAATGGTGTAAATTGATGAATTGATGTTTTATATGTTATTTTGTGATTCATGTATGTGATAGAGTTTCTTGTGCATAGTGTTTGTCAAATCAATATGAATTATGGCATATCATTATTTTTATGCATATTATGCAATATTTTAGATAGATATGCATGTTAATGATTGGTATATAACTATGACATGTTAGGAATGGTAATTTAGCACATATTATTTCAATTGTACTGCTAAGAAATTTGCTTAGTGTGTCGTTTGTTTACAACATGTAGGTACAAAGATATTTTGATACTTGAAGCCTTGGGATATTAAGACACTAAAAGAGAAGGCTTTATTTTGGTAAAGCTTTTTTTATGTAATAGTTGTGATGTATAAGTGGCACTCAAATGTATATGTAAAAGGGATAGGCTTAACTTGTATTTATTTTGTAACTAAATTGTAGCTTAAATGTTCTTTTTGGATTTTAACATTTGTAAGTTGTATTATACTATGAAATAACATGCTATGTTGTATGATATCTCTTCCTGAGGTTGAAATATCATATGTTGTGTTTATATGTTATGGAGTGATAAGAGGATCACATTGAGATTAAGGAAGTGCATGAATGAGTTATAAAAGTATATATTTTTATGCAGGTTACTATTTAAAATTTGGGATAGTGCTTGGTACAACCATTATGCTGCTGAATTTTTAGCACGATAATTCCCAGTTTTGAATAAGTAACACTATTTGAAAAAGATTTTAAAAACCCATGTTTTCATATACAATGCTCTTGATTATGTGACATCTCTTACTAAAATCCCGAAGAAATCCGATAAGAGATACACTTCCCACCAGTTTACCCATCCTAAAATTTCCTCAAGCCTGCACTCCTTAACACTTATAGAATTTTTATTATTTGATCAAATATTGCCTAAATCCTTACTCTATCACTTAGACATTATTCTCCAGGGTAAATTCAATACTAAAATCCATTTAATGGGCTATTATAAATTCCTTAGAAATTTAGGCAGCACAATAGCTACTCGGGTGACATTCTAAAAATTTCAACCTGTTAAAAACACTTTTATAACATCAATCACTTCTCCTATCACTTTCTAGACCCTATTGGTCCTCTATTATCATCAACATATCAATCACCATAATCAATCATCACATAAGGCCTCAAGCCCAAAAGTATAAGTATCATACAGAAATTAAACCATTCAGATCCATAGGCATGTTTATATACATCGCATGGTTAACTTAATATTACCGACACTTGCAGCTCTTAAGCTTGCAGAACCTATAAATTATAGTATTTAAATAAGTTCCTACTAAAACTAATAAAATAGTATAAAATTTGATACCCTTTAGTGCCTCTATTTCTACACTACACCAAGCTTAAGGCTGGACTTCTACCTGCTATTTCATAGGCACTAAAACACTAGTACACTGAGTATGAAACTCAGTGGTGAATTTGATATATTAAAAACATGTTCAGACATACACATAAAATAACATGCTATGAATATATAGATGCAGTGCATCAAAGCCATTTCATAATAATAATATTAATTTAATTGATCAGCCTTATAGTTTAATTATTTACAATCATGCCACTAATGTGTTCTTATTTAGTTTATTGATTATTTTAACTAGTATCAGTCCCAACATTTATTTTAGTTTAATAGGCCCAACTAGATAGACTACACTTTAAACACTGGATCAAAAGGGAAATCAAACTATGTAGTGGCCCTGCATTTTGGACCTAGGGCTCTGCACCAACCCTAGTATAGTGGCCTATCTTGTAGACCCCGACTGCTATATCAGCCTGGTTTGATAGTAGAGGCATAGATCTCTTTACTACCAGACAAATAAATATATCATTATCTCATTATGCCATATTATCAATAACATAGGGCAGTGGCCCATTTTGTGGACCTCGACTGTTACACCGACCTGGTCTGATAAATAGACAATAATATTAAGAACATAGTGTAGTGGCTTATCTTGTGGTCCCCGACTGCTGTACCGGCTTTGATGCGGAACCCCAAGGTTAAAGAACCCGAAACCCCTAAAACATACAATATGGCTAGAACAAAAAAATAGGAATAAACTCCCAACCTATTGCACCCCCAAACAATATATGAATGGAAACACAAGTAATTGGTTGATTT
>CANXYI010976228.1:0-10569 GCA_948208565.1 Hura crepitans | reverse complement strand
AGTTATGGATGAGTTGTTATAGAAGTGTTTCTTTTATGGGTTGATATTTTTGGATTTTTATCGGGATAGCCGTTAAACTGCTAGATGTCTCTTAAATTTCCCTTACGTGATTTTTGAGTATTCTAAAAATTAGAATGAACTAATCCACTTAGGACCCTATATGATGGGTAAATAGAACATAATGAGAGTAAAACATGTCAGGTTAAGGCCATAACACCTTAGGTAAACATACATCCCTACCAAGTTAAATGAACTTCAGTTGAGAGAAATATCAAGATGGGTGACCTATTGGGAAGTGACATCTCTTGTATAATGTAGAGGTGGATCAGGTAAGAGGTGTTATGTTTGGTGGCATTAGAGTGTTTTTAGGCATTCCTAGGCCTAATGTCTTACATGAGTGCATTAGGATTGATTTTGATTCAGAACTACCATGCCGTTTAAGGTTGATCACTATTTTTCTTATAATAAGACAAAATAAGCAAGCACATGCCACCTCTTGCTAGAGAACCTATAAAAAGTCGGGCTCCACCCACCATATAAGAGCCTATTAGGTTAAAAACTCCAGTACCTAGTGATGCTACCCACCCAGCTCTTACATAGGCATAGGCCCAGGCTTAAGCACAACCATATAACCGCTTTTACAACATATGGTAGACTTACTCAGACAAACCACTATTGCAACTACTCTACCTCTAGCACCTACACCTCCTCTACAGCTCTAGGTAATACAAAAAACCTACTTATAATGAGTTAAAAAGATAAGGGTTAAAGACTTCTTAGGCACCCCGATAGATGATTCCTCGAGAGCTAAATAATTATTAGAGAAGACTATTAGGATCCTATAGTAGCTGTAATGTTCCCCCTAAGAGAGTTTGATTTATGCTACCTCACTACTGCAAGAGGAAGCTTTCTATTAGTGGGAGACTATTGCGAAATGTAAGATAGCTAAAGATAAAACTTCGGATTTCTTCTTAAAGGAATTCAAAAAGAGGTGTATCTCTAAAGCATACTTAGAGAAAAGGCAGCAGAAGTTCATTGACTTAAAGTAACAGAAGAAGATAATATCTGAATATAAAAGGGCCTTGACATAGAGATCTAGACCTAGATAGCTACATCTAAGATTTAGGAGTTTGCTCTTTTAGTTGTAGTAGCTTATGACATAGAAGAGTTGTTAAAGGAGAGAAAGGAAACCTATTAGAAGAAGAGATTCCTTGCCCAAGGGTAAGTTAGCTCAGCCCTAAAGGCAAGTAAGAGATAGAGAGGAGGATAGACATCTTAGTCCTAGCCACTGCAGAGGCAGGGATAAGGATATATATAGTGGCCTAGATACGGATCTCAGTTTAGGCCTAGACACTAGTAGGCTACTAGTGCCCCTACCCCTATAACAAGGAGTGGTCCATCGAAATGTGGCACCTATGGAGGGAGACATTCAGGGACCTATTGAAAGACTCACCCTAGTACATGTTTTGTATGTAGGGAGATCACTTTCAAATAGATTATCTAAGAAAGCTAGAGGGTAACACCCAGATGCAGGCATCTTCACCTACAGTTGCCAAGAGCTAGAGAGAGGCTAAGAATGAGAGAGCTAGTCCCAGTTAGAGACCTAGATCTGAGACACAAGCCCTATCAAGATAGTATATGATTTGAGCTAGAGAAGAGGCTAATTTTATAGATGTTATTGTGGGTATATTCTCTTTATTTAACTTACCTATCTTAGCCTTGATTGACCCAGGATCTACACATTCCAATGTTTGCATTGTACAAGCATGGGATAGAAGGTTAAATCCAAAACCTATAGACTTAGATATCTTTGTTAGAAACCCGATTGGGTAACAAGTGATAGTTAGTAAAGTATACTGAGATTGTCCCTTAGTTGCTAAAGGACATGCATTCCTAGCAGATCTCATTGAGCTTCCATTCAATGAGTTTGATATTATCCTAGGGACGGACTGGCTTTTTAGACATGAAGTAATAGTGGACTATAAATAGAAGAAATGATCTCTCAAGACTCTAGATGGGACAAAGGTGATTATGCATGGAGAGAGGGATATCTCTACTAATATTATCTCAACTGCTACAGCTAGACGACTAATATAAAAGGGATGTAAAGCATACTTGGCCCATATGGTTGAAACTTAGAAAGCCAAGTTGAGTCTTAATCAGATACTATTGGTGTGAAAATTTCCATATGTGTTCCCTAAAGAATTGCCAGGATTTCCACCATGATAGGAAATTGACTTTGAGATTGAAGTATACCTAGGTACCATACTAATTTCCATAGCTCCTTACCATATGGCACCTATAAAGTTGAAAGAGTTGAAGGTGGAACTACAGTAATTGCTTGACAAAGGATTTATCATACTGAGCATTTGACCTTGGGGCTCCGGTGTTATTTGTGAAAAAGAAATATGGTTCACTCAGATTATGCATTGATTACAAACAACTGAATAGAGTAATTGTTAAGAATAAATACCCCTTGCCTAGGATTGATGACCTCTTTGATCATTTGCGAGGAGCTATTGTGTTCTCTAAGATTGATTTGAGAATGGGTTACCACCAGTTGAGAATTAAAGGTGAAAGAAGTGCTAGAATGGAAACCTCCTAGGAATGTCATTGGTATTCAAAGCTTCCTATAATTGGCTCAATATTATAGAATGATGTGATTGAACATGTGAGTAAATGCCTAACATGCCAATAAGTTAAAGTTGAACATCAGGTTCTTTCTAGATTGATTCACCCTATAGCAATTCTAGAATGGATGTGGGAGAAAGTAACGATGGATTTTATAGTGGGACTACCTATAACAAAAGAGTAAATGTTATGTAGTATGGGTGATAATTGATAAATTGACAAAGACTGCCCACTTTATGCGTATAAGAATGGACTATTCCCTTGAGAAGTTGGCTCAATTATACATCAATGAGATCATGAGGCTGCATGGAGTGCCAGTCTTAATTATTTCAGATAAAGACCCTAGGTTCACTTTAAGATTCTGACGAAAGCTATATAAAGCCTTAGGTACCCAATTGACCTTTAGCATGGCATTCCACCCATAGAGTGAATGATCTAGATACTTAAAGACATGTTATGTAGTTATGTAATTGAGTTCAAAGGAAGTTAGGACAACTACTTATCTTTGGTAGAGTTTGCACACAGCAACAACCATCAAGCTAGCTTAGGCATGGCACCATATGAAGCATTTGTGTAGAACTCTCTTATTCTAGAGTGAATTAAGTAAGAACAAACTCATGAGACCAGACCTCACTAGAGATGTGGAAGAGAAAGTGAGAACCATTAGAGATAGATTAAAGATAGCCACAGATAGATAGATATCTTATATAGACTTAAAGCAGAGAAACATCGAATATGAGGTTAGAGAAAAAGTATTTCTCAAGGTGTTAACATTGAATAAGGTACTCCAATTTAGTAAGAAGGGTAAGCTATGCCCTAAGTTCATTGGTCGTACAAGATTGCAGAACATGTAGGGCTAGTAGCCTACCCATTAGCTTTATCATTAGAACTACAATAGATCCATAATTTCTTTCATGTGTTAATGTTAAGGTGGTACAAATTAGACCCCAAAGAAGGCTATTAGCTATACTATCTATCTATTGAGGCTAGACTACAATCTACTATCTTTTACTAGTGCATCAAAAACACCGACATGCTGAGTATAAACTTAGTGGTGAATTTAATGTAATATGTATTATATAATTGTCAAGTTATAGGTCTAAACTAGTCATAGAATGTAATAGTCATTTTATTGCATGTTGTGGTGCATTTTAATTCAAGCCATTTACATTCTTATCCCCTTATTGTTACTTATTTCCTATGAGATGCATTTATTATTACAATTTTTCATTCATCTCTTTTTATTCATTCCTTTAGGCCTACACTAGAGAGATAACACTTTAAGACACTAGATAATGAGATCTAACTTAGGCAGTGGCCCACATTTTGCAACTTAGTAGCTGTACCCACCTATCTCCACCCGATAACAGTGATCAGTTCACTATAACCTTTGAATATCAGAGTGGTAGGGATCAGTTCTATTGGGCCTCCCAACAGCGGGATAGTACGGATCAGCCTAGAGGGACCTCCCAATATCCCAAATCTTAGCATCAATGGATAATAGGGATTAGCCTATGTGGACTTCCCAATATCCAAATAACATGCGTAGCAAGTATTAGCCTAGGTAGGCCTCCTAATATAAAATAGTAAAGGTAGTAGGGATTACTTTATACAGACCTCCCAATACCCAAGCGTGCAAGCTCAAATCAAACTTTAGCGATTGCACCTACCATACAATAAGGCAATGATCCTTATAGACCAAGCCCTTAATAGCTGCTTACTCCCTAGTTAACTAACCAACCAGTCTAATAGGTGGTCTAACAATTATGGGTCAACTCTAATTATTATCTCAATCACTTGTTTCATGAAACTAAATTCATGTTCAACTTACTTACTTCCTCATTAATACCATGTCATTTAATGGTGCACATGTTTATGCCAATTAAACCATTATTTTTAATATCTTAAAGTCCAACATTCAACTATCTATCTTGCTTATATCACATAGTTATATTCGTTAGCCACTTAAGTTAGTATATTACCATATTATTTTACCAAGATATAATTTATATAGTCACCATATTATTTCTAGATTTTATCATGACATCAAATTATTACATTAGCTCTCACATTTCATTTCTTCACTACTAACTATTCTAATATCGAAGTTATGTACTTTCGAGTATACCTTCACATTAGGTACCCTAAATACCATAAACATATTTTGTGAAACCCTGTTACACCTCACATGACCATCATATGCATAAGCATATACACCTAATTTCATATTAGTTTCATATCACAATCATGCATTTTCATTATTTTCTAGTAAATTTACATCACATTTACGTGCTAACCATACATATATACACACACATGTATTATTCTTAAGCTTACCATATGGCCATACACACTTCACACACATACATATTATTTTCTCATGTCTTCTTTACATTATTAGGCTTATGAAAATCACTATACCACACATGCACAATTACCATAAGAAAGTACATACACATGCATATAATGTAGTCATTCCATACACACACTCACATACACATATGTAACACATAGCTAATATATGATGGATATTACATTAAATTCACTTACTATAGGCTTTAAAGCACTTCAATTGCATACCTCAATGCTTTTCTCTTTCTTCCTCCAATAAATCCTTCACTTTTCCTATAAATATATTAGGTTTTTAGGTTTGAAAAAACATAAAAAAAAAATTTATAGACATCCAAACTAAAATCTATTCTCATTGGCATCATCTTTGTCTTAAATACTACCAAAGAAAAATGAGAAACCTTGAAAAAGAACACTTAAACTCAAAAAGGGCACTATTTATCAAGTGTCTAAATCTCTTCAAACAAACATTTTTCTCAATTTGTGTCAGTAGAATTAAGTTCTAGAGACTATAGAAGTAAGATTTGGTGTATCACCTTAAAGAAATCACTTAATTTTAGGGTTTAAACAAAGAAAAAAATAAAGAGAGAGGGGGAAAGGAAGGAGATGACATCAGCCATAAGGAGAAATGGAGGAGAAAGATGGCTTTGGCATATGTGATTCCCTTACATATGTGCCTCTATTTATATTATGAGCATGGATAGTTTGGATCGTGCCACGTTTCGATCCGACATATTAACCTTATTTTTGTTTTATGTTTCAAAAATTCAAATAAAATGTTCCAAACCTCCAAAATTCATTCTTTTACTGTAAAAAATTCCCAAAAGTCTCAATTGGAGAACCTCTAAAATCTCATGTCAAAATTCGAAAGGGAACTAGGTTAATTATTCACTTGCATAATTAGGAAATTCCAATTAATTTTCAATTGACCTCAAAAAATATAATTCCTTCACCATTGGATTATTTAGAATTTTTGACATTTAGACTATGCTATTTTTAGGTCCATCTAGGCACATCCTAAGCCTTTCTCGACACAATGCCAACTAAGGTCACTACTCTTTAGATCTCAACATGAAATACTCTTTAGATCTCAACATGAAATGATTTATTTGTTCTACTAAAAGTTTTAATTATATCATTTTCATCATTTGCTTGCCAGTCAAAGTTTTACAACTAGTACTTCCACCTTGATTATGACACAGTGCCCTAAATGCTTTGGAAAACACTATTAATGCTTTAGGAAGTGCTATTCATGAAATTGAGATTCTTGAGTATTATAATCCTTCCCCTCTTAAGAATTTCATCCTTAAAATTTACTTGATGGAAATAGGTGAGGATACTGAGCTTCCATTTGTTCTTCACTTTCCTATGTAACTTCTTCCATTTTATGGTGCTTCCATAACAGTTTCACTAGTGGTATAGATTTATTCATCAACTCTTTGACTTCTTTGGCTAATATCTATACTAGTTCTTCCTCATACCTATGTTTCCTCCATGGGTATTAAATGAGAAGGATTAGATTTGTCTCTCCTTAGCATCGATACATGGAACACATCATTAATCTATTGTAATTCTAGTGGTAAAGCCAATCGATAAGCCACCGATTCCACACATTCAATAACCTTGTATTGACCAATGAATCTCAAACTCAGTTTTAACTTTTTGCCAAGCTGAAGCAACTTTTTCCATGGCAATACCTTGAGGAATAGTTTTTTGCCAACCTTATATTCAATATCTCTTGACTACAAATTAGTATATGACTTATGTTTGTTAGTGGTAGCTTTTAACCTTTCCTTGGTAATCTTGACCATCTCCTTAGCATCTCAAATTAAATAAGGTCCCATATATATGCTTTCACCCACTTTACTTGAATAGAGTGGAGTTCTACATTTTTTTACCATATAAAGACTCATACGAAGCCATGCTTAGGCTAAATTGGTAGCTATTATTATAAGCAAATTTAGCCAAAGGTAAGTATTAATCCCAACTACCACCAAATTCAATAGCACAACTCCATAGCATATCTTTTAACACCTATATAACTTAATCTAATTTTCTATTTGTTTGTGGATGGAAAGTTATGCTAAAGGTGATGTGACAACCTAAAGTTTCCTATAATTTCTTCCAAAATGAAGAAGTAAACTAGGGATCTTGATCAGATATAATGGCCATTGGCACTCCATGCAATCTTGTTGCAATGACTCAAAAATCCCAATTATATGAATAGCACTTTCCTGAGATGAATAGTGCCCTCGAGACTCAATGTGTAGTAAAAGTTACTAGATGAAAGTATTAGTCATAAAACAATTTTGTGAAAAGTTTGCAATCAATTGGAATTCTTCTGATTGGTTAAAAACACTAAGCAAGTTTTTACAGCAGTGTCTTATAAATAGTGATACTCAAAAGTTGCTTAAAAAATTCTAAAACATATATGACCTGATACTCAAAAGTTCCACTAGAGTAATGGCACTGGAATTGGAATTTTTACAGGTCGGGAAGTATTTTATTTTAATTTTTAGACATATAAAAATGACATTTTAATTGGGTTTATTTTGATTTTTGAGCCTCGATTTTTAAAGCTTGTATAAATATCATTAAACTAAATTTAAGAAGTTGAATAGGAGAAAAAGGATTTACAATGGGTGAGAAAAGAATTTTTGAATGTATTAAAAAACAAATTCTCAAACATTATAAATACCTTTAGAATTTTGACTTTTTGGTCAAATGACCAAAATCACTCTCTCCCTCTTACCTCTCTAAAACTTGTTAGCCTCATAAGGAGAGAATTCTCCATTTTCTTCTTTTCTTTCACATTTTCCAAGCCTAAATCACAAAATTAATAAAAGGAAATAAGTCTCCAAGAGTTCTAGGTGAGGAATTAGGATGTTTTTTTGGGGAAAATAAAGGAATTTCCAAGTTTTTAGGTTGGATGAATAGTGACTATTTTTCGATTGGGCAAGATTTTAGAGAAACCAATATCTTTTTCATTTCAAGTAGGTGCCTAAGAGTTAAAAAATGTATTCTTTTGAACTTTTTGACTACCATATGATTTATTAAAATTTTTCTAAAATCGAATCTTTAATGGGCAGTTGAGAAAATGGACAAAACATGACAAAGGAAAAAAAAAGGTGTGAGCGGTCCTCGAGGTTGCATTACGGTTCCACAATGATAAATATATGTGTTTAGTGAGAAATTGGTGAAATTAATATGTTAGCCTTGTAAATGATAATTTTATTTGAATGTATAATGAAAAATGAATATGTGTAATGTGTGCATAATTGAAATTTAAATGAAATGGTGGAATTGCTAGATTAGCCGAATGGCCATTTAACGTTCTTTCCCAAGTATAAGTAAATTAAAGAGAATATTTGACAAGCCTTAATGTAAAATTGATGGAAATTAATCTTATGGGTGTGTAAATGAAGATATTCGATATGTAAGATGTTAGTAAACTAGGTGGCCAAATGATGATTTTGAAGAAATATGTGTGTGAGTTGTGATCAATACATTGAACTAATATGGATTAGTGTAAATGTTGATATTTTAAAGGCATTATATTAGTTTGTATTAAAGTGAGGAGAAAAAGGCTAATGAAATGCCATAATAAAAATGTTCTGATGATGTAAAATGGAAGGATGGGATTAATGTTTAGGACATGATAAATGAATGATGTCTTGAATATTTTAATGTAAAGGAAAGAAATTGATATGCCTATATGTTATGTATGGCCAAATAACCTTAAAAAATATAAGTATAGGCGATGGATTTAAATGCACCTAAAGAAGTTGCCAAATATGGTGAATGTCACATTATGTATGAATAGTGATATTTTTGGCTTAAGTGATTTTATGAATATGTCAAAGTTGAGCTTATATATCAATAAGTATGAATAATTATGAAATTGAATTTTGTGTTGCCTTATGATGATGTTTATGATTATAATTAAATGACAATTACATTAATCTTTTTGTATGGTTAGTTATTGATAATTATGTAAGTAAAAGCTATTTTTACTTTTTATTTAGTTAGTGAAATTAAAAGAAATATGTTAGATTGCCCATATACTAAACAACATAGATGGATAGGTTGATCAGTTAACTAGGTGTATGTTAGTAGCTGCTAGGGCACTACAGTGCTATTTCATATTTTGGTCTACATGTCTAGTTTTAGTCTAACCTAAAGACATACTTATGTTAGATCTTCGGATCCACATTGGTAGATGTACTTTGGGTTTATAAATTATCATAATAGCTATCATGTTATGTTATGTTTGATCTTCAAATTTATGTTGGTAGATGGACCTTTAGGTTCATAGAGGTCGTACTAGCCATCCACCTCTATTATCCATAGGATAAGTGTTCTAATTTTATAGGTAAAGTAATATGATATTATGCAAAGAATTATGATGAAATTCTCTTTTATTGGATAAATGAATAAATTTATATGTGAAAAGCATATTTATGTGTAATGGTGTGATAAGTGATTTTTATGCTATTACATATCTAGTGTATGGCTATGTAATATTTAGGTCTCATGAATTGTGCATTTTAACTTTAATATTAACCTTTCATGGATTTTTTAAATGATATGGCATAATGCATGATTTAAATTTATTTCACCACTATGCAAAATGCTTAGCGCATTATTTTATTTGCAATATGTAGGTAGAAGAACAAGTACGCTTGAGCATCAAAACATCAAGATAGAAGTAAAAACCATTATTTTGATATCTTTTTGATGTATGTAATTAAATTATAGAAATGTATAGACATAAAAGGCACCCTTAGTACATATATAAATTGTCTTGGGCCAAAAGTATGATCTGTTATAAATTAAGCTTATGTATGGTTTGTAAATCATATATTAAATTATTTTGGAATATTTAATGCTTACTTTAATAGAATCCATGACCTCATGCATAGTAAAAAATAATGAGATGATTTGTCAAAAATATGAAAACATGCAACAAAGAAAAAGGATTTATAAGATTTTTACCATTTATCTTCGAAATCGATTCCTTTTGATTTTTCTTCACATTGGGTTGTCGCAAACCATAGTGTTCCACAATAGAACACCTCTAAGGTATCCACACTAGAATAGAGAGACAAGAACTTACATAGAGAAGAAAAAAAATCCAAAAGCCTGAGGCTAGTGGGCAATTAGATTTTTTAGAAAGAAGGGAGGAAGAAGAAAATAATTTTTCTATTCGATGGCCCTTTTTCTAAGAAACTTAAAATTTGACTTTAGTAGGGTTTTTATACCCTCTTAATTATTTTTATAGGTCAATAATTATAGGCTCTTTTAACTATTAAAAGGCTTACCTAAGTTAGGCTTTCAATTAAATCAAATAAAGGCCTAAAACTGCTTCCTTCTTATGCTTATGCGTTGGGCCCAAAATAATGTTTTTAGGCTAACTCTTAGCTCCAAATGCAATGCATCCTTTTTCTCTTATTTTGTTTATTCCAATTATGTCTAATTCCATCTAATAATCTATAATTTCACCTCATCTCCCATATCCTATAGGTGTGTGACCCTTAGTTAGACTGGAACTCTGTGATTTAATCTCATTAAATCATTATTAATTCTCAA